>KB455539.1:276990-291677 GCA_000341325.1 Panagrellus redivivus | reverse complement strand
ATAAAACAACTTTGAAATTTGGAATGTCACAAGGGTGTTCGGTTTTCCCAGAATATCCGTTATATTCAAACTGAAGTCATCAAATTTAAGGTTCTTTTTTGCAAAAAAACAAGTTGGATCACTTATTCAAAAATAAAATAATTTTACTTTGATTTTTTTGCAAAAGATCAACTCCACGTGCTTTCCATGCTCAACACCACTCAACACCACCGATTTTATGAACAATTTTTTTGCTTTTTCTCGCTTCATTCTAAGTATCTCATGTTTACACACTTCTGTGCGCATCATCATCACCGTTGTCGTCGGTGGCTCCGATTCAGCCGCCCTTTACGTCGGCTCTGCGCACCGACAAAGCCTGAGCCTACAAAGGCTACATTTCTAAATTTGGGCCCAACCCGCTTCTCCATTATCACCATTGTCTGTGAAAGCCCAGCCGTCCGTGCCATCACGGACAGCGCACTGACTTCTTTTCTTCAAATAAAATAAACTATTGTCTTTCTTCTTTGAAAACAGAAGCAGCTTCATCAAGGAAGCTATATGGCCCCACTGTCGGCCGGACCATCTAAATTTATCTCTCCGTCTGCCACATCAAAAAAGCGCCCCAAACAATGACTGATGCCTCGTGGCAAGATTTCTAAATTGGCATTGCCCCATTTGAATTCCACCGGACCTTGACCGAATTGAGCCCTTTTGCGGGACGATAATTGCCATTTCGAGGGGGCAGTTTGTTCATTTGTTATTTTTGTGCATTTTCATTATACATATTTGAGCCCAAAGAGCAGATAATGCTTTTTAAAGGCAAAAATAACCTATAAAAATATAGTGATGTGTATTTTTGTGCGTCAATTCGGTCGTAAATTTATTCATATTTAACGCGATAGGGTCTACGGCTCAAGTAGGCTCTTCAGGAATAAGTAATGCCGACCTGTCTCGGCTTCGATGGACCAAGCATCAGTGGTCCTTGAGACTGTTTAGAGTATTGGCGATTTTTACGTTTGGCACGGAGTGTCGAGTTGGTTTTTGTGTTTTTGTGGTTTTTCTGGAAAGATTATTTTGTACGTGGAATGAGGAATGTCCGGGTTTGGGTGGTACTTTGCGTGAGGTTTTTTGAGAGTTTAGATGTCATTTTTGTGTTTATAAACGCTTTTTGAAACTGTTATTCGTTAGTATACACTGTCATTTTTACTAAAATTTGAAAATTTGAGTTCAAGAAGTTCAAATTAAAAAAACTTGAAAAATATTTAAGCCTCGCCCCTTTTTACCAAAACCCATCTAACGCCTTCCACCACGACATACCGTTGCCAAGAACTCTCCGGAACAACATTCCATCCCTCCAGGAAGAACAAGTCCGTACAATCAACCCTCCCAACCTCCGACCTTGAGCCCCTTTGAAGTCGTCCATTATTCCGTCCCGAACAATGACCTCCCTGATTCCACCCACCTTCTGCCTGGCTTCTACTTTGACTTTTTAACCTTTACAATACCCTACAACGTAACTTCAGCTTCATAAGCATTGACATCCTCCTGTCATTGGAATTCTGCCCGCAGGACTTGCGCCTATTTAGCCATTCTTGCGTCCTACATTGGCATAACAGCGAAATTGTGCCGCCAAAAGGCTCCATTGTTGCAAGTCCGCATTATCACATGTCTCACATGCTTTTTTAATAGTGTTTCTAAAAGTTCAGGGTCACATAACTCAACAATGCTACTGAAAATGCCCTTTTGAGTGACCTCCGTTACATCATTAAATTCATACTGTAGAATGTTTTTCGGTTGTAACGTTAATGTTTTTGTGCACTCAACTTTTTGCAGCTGTTTTTATAATTACAAAACTTAGCTTCTCAATACAAAAGTAGTTTTCACGTGATTCTTAAGTGAGTTTATGCATGATAATTATGTTGTAAATTGGTTTTGGTTCAAATAAGATTGTATTCGCCGTACGCTTGCACAGATTAGTTTGTTTGTACTTTTTAGAGTTTAAATAGTAAGTTTAGTCAGCGCTTGTACGCATGGCTGTCATTTGGGGTGGAAAATGTTCCCTAAATCTGTCAAAATTGAGCCCTTTTGTTGGATCGCGGAAGGTGGGAGCTACGTGAAGCAAATAGCAATGACGTGACTTCCAGGGGCATTGTCAATACGAACTCGGTCAATGCTCTGTGGATTGACTTGTAATCTTTTGGCTTAGATGGGTTTTAAACTTTTTGCAGGGGGAATTTTTCCAATTTTTGCAGAGATTGTAAAAGCTGCGAAATAAAGTTTGTCAACAACATTGAGCGATAGTAAATACACAGATGTTTTTAATATTGTCCTTTTTTTCTCAATTTCGTTGAACGCATTTCAAGTCGCGTGACCTAATGTAAGCTCATAATGACCTACGGACCGCCTGAGGGCATACTACGTCGTATGTTCTTGTGAGCCTGCCCTTCGTGCTTCGTTTCGTAATCTCAGTCATTGTATTTATCTTTGTTTCAATTTCCGTCTTTGAAATGGCCCTAATTCCAGTGTCAACCATGTCCCTCAGCTTTGATCGTGGCGGCATCGGAAGTGCACCGCCATTTCGACTGCAATCGATCCCGCATACTGCCGATGCCTTCGAGGCAGCTTCATCCCATCCAGGAAGGATCATTAATTACGATGATGTCGTCGCTGGCACTTTCTTATTCGTCTTCGGCGGGGTCGGAATCGCCTTCTACACTATCGTCACACTTTCCATGATGAGAATGTCGAAAGACATCGTCGGATTCAGATTCCTCATCAGTCAAAGTATTTCCGACATATTGCTACTCATCCAATTCGGAATCTGGCCAGGCATAGTCATCGTCTCCCAAAACGAGATCATCCCAGCTTCTTGGCGATTCTACGTCCACGTGTACCTCGACTTCACGTGGTGGGCCATGGTGTATCACTATCCGATCGTTGCATGGAGCCGACTGGCAGCTGTCCGCTTTCCGAACTGGTTTCGAACCCTTAAGCCACAAATGTGCACGATGATATGCAGCTTAGCGTGGATCATTGGTCTTGTACAGAGTATTTTGGAGCATCAGGTGGGTCAATACAGTCAAAGCAAATACAAAAGTCCATCGAAATGTCTAAATGTAACATTTTGCAGTTTTCCTGGTTCGAAGCCCTCCACTACGATCCAAAGCTATACGGTCTCACCACCGATTGGGACAGATACAACACCCATGGCACAGCTACTTACTACATGATTTTCAATGTTTCATCCATGATCTTGCCTTTCCCATTCTACGGCGTCGCATTGTACGTTCTTTTTACAAGACAGCGCCGCCAAATGGTAGACCCGATGAGAATCCGAATTAGGGGAAATTCCGTCGCCTCATCCATCACAAATGGCATCAGTGCTCAGAGATCGCTCAGTATCGAAACGAGATTACTTATTCCATGCATTATTAATACTGTGCTTTTCGTGGTGGGACAGGTAAAACCTATTTTCATCTCGAAACTGTTTAAAAACCACTTCCTTTCAGGTGTTCATAACCCTGTGCTCGAAATACACCGGCAAATGGATCTCCTGGTCGCTCATGGCCATCTTCGCGGCCAACTCTTTCGTCAATCCGGTCCTCTATGTCTGTTTCAGCAGTGTCATCCGTCGGCATCTCTTCGCTGACTGCCGAAAACGCTGGTCCGCTTCCTCAGTTTACAAGGATTACGACTACCGTAGCTCTAGCCAGATCAGTATGACCTTTGCGCAACGCAGTAGCCTTATCAAAGTTAAAAAAGAGCCTGATTCAGGTTCTTAGAAATGTAAATTATGTAGCATACAAACTACTTTAATCATGTTGTATAAGCGTCCATCTCACGGGTTTGATGCGCATTTCCAGGAGTGCTATGTACTCGAAACAATTTCCGGGGTAATTGGGTAGTAATTATGTATACTTTTTCCTTGTTTGAAGTGTTTTGTTTGTAGATAAATTACTTTTAAAGCTGTGAAAGGCTTTACATATCAGTTTGTATCGAAAAGATAAAAATGGTGTTTAAAGGTTTATGGGTTGTAATTAACTGGGGGTAATTGGCTTCAGTTTTGGATGTTATCCCGCTCTTGTCGCGATTGGATGATGATGAAGCCGGGCTCGGTGGTGGTTACTGGTGGAGCTTGGGTGGCTTTGACTTTGATGATTCTGCGACGGGCAGCTTCTTCGACAGAGTAATAGGTATCGGTGGGGGGTTGTGTCGGGGTCGTGGCCGGTTTAGGATTGCTACGGGATTCAGTCCGGCTGTGGACGACGAAGAATTGCGGTTCTGTGGTTGGTGGGATCGTCGGAGCGGGAGTGGTGCGCTTTCTTGCGTGGACTTTGATGAGACCGCCTTCAGTTTCCACGCTGTAGTAATCTGGGGTCGTTGTAGCCGGCTTTTGGGACGGAGATGTATGATGGATGGTTTCATTTGAATGGACTACAATAAACTTTATCTCAGGCTCGGTCGTCGTCGGCGGAACCGGCGTAGTTGTAGCCTTCTTCGTGTGATTAGAGACCTCATAACTGTAATAACCAGGGCAATCTGTCTTCGGAATACACGAAAGGTCGTCAGCCGATTTGATGACATAGCCAGGCTTGCATCGGCACACTGGGTTTTTGTGGCATATAAGGTTCATTGTGCAAATTGGCTAAAAACCTTCCTTAAAACTATCAAATTTTGAAATTTACAAACATTTTGATTGTCACAGGTAGCTTGACAACTCGAATGACAGCTAACAAGGACGAAATTACTAGGGCATTTGGAGGAGCAAACACGTCCGACACATTTGACATTGTTATTGACCAGCTTACATTTGAAGTTTGAAGGGCATTGGATGCCTTCGCAAGCTTAAAATTACATTTTAAACAGTTCTGATAACATTGAAGTATAAGTTTACCTTCTTCCGCCCTGCTGCTCTTAGCGATCGAAAAATCGGCACCAATTACTTTGCTTCCATATACATGGAACACAAATACAAATCCAAATATCAACAGTCGCATCCCCACGTTTATCATTTTAAAAAATACAACCTTCTAGCGGCTGTTTAACACTGACGGATGTATTTTTTCAAATTTCCTTATAAGCCTCTACCGAAAATGGACATAAAAATTTAATGTTATTTATTTCCCACCGTTTATGGGTTTGTTTCATTTTTCCTTGACCACTTTTACAACGCTATCTTAATGAGGGCACGAGCCTGATCGTCGACAGTAAAAGCTTCCGGAAAACATTGAAATTCTTCCACAAATCAAAGAAGGCCAAAAGGGAAATGCCTTCTCGGCGCCTGCGTCGGGGACCCTTTTTGACGCCGTCACGTGGCCATGGATGGAAAGGACCAATCGGCGAATCGGACCGTCAAAAAGTCGGGCTGGAAGAAGTTATATAACAAATTCAAGAAGTCTAAAGAGTCACAGGAGACGAATACAACCAATACGACAAATACAAACGTATTTGATGACTCTAACACTGATAACGCGTTGGCATCGAATGGGAGTACGGTTATTGCGACGGGGAAGCCTAAAAAGGTAGGTTTTGAGCTTCTGATGACATATCAGCAAAGATCGGGAAAACTTTTTGTAAAAATCTAGTCTCAAAAACTTGCAGAAGTACTGTTTATCACGGTTTATAACCAAAATGAAACAAAAAAAACAAAGATTGAAGCAAAAGATGTCGAAAAAAATCATCCGTTCGGTTAGTGGATAGGCTTGTGGAAGCTAAGCTATTAAACGTTTTCAGGCGGAAACAGAGGCAGCTATTGAGCCCCAGGCGGCGTGGGTGTCATCAAAGAAGAGCGATAAAAGTAAAAAGCGATCGAAAAAGTCGGTCGGGACCGAGATTGATGCGTCAACGTCGGTGAAGAAGGCTCAGTAGGCGTTTTGAAACTAGGGAACTGTTTCATTTGACAAAATTGGCACGCTTTCAGATCCCTAGACCAAATCAGCACTCGCCAACCACGAAAAAAGACCAGAGAAAAGGACAATGAAACAATGCCGGCTACGACGATTGACGAATCAATGAAAACGACTTCACTGAAATCGCCATCGTCACGGGGGAGGGCACGGGCAGAAGCTCAAGTTCGACGGAAAAAGTCGGATAATAAGACGAAAAAGAGCAAGGATGACGATCTGGATCGGTCGTTGTCGAGATCTTTTCAAAGGGGGTTGAGGACGTTCAGAGACAATCGGGCGAAGGAATTCCGGTCGGTTAAGACGTTCATCAGTCGACAGTACAATCCGGATTCGATGCAGAAAGTCGTGAAACAGGTAGAAGCAAGGCAAAAACGGAATGGAAACGATATTGTGGCGGTTAATGGGTCGAGTGATCGGCCATCGAGTTCGTTGATGTCTACGAAATTGCATCAAGGCGATGATGTTTTTCCGACTAGGAAGAAGTGGGTTTTTTGGGTTACTGTAATCGATCTAAATGCATTGAAATCTTGCAGTTGTAATTTTTTCCTCAAAAATATTGGCATCAGCCACACCAAAGATGATTTTCAAAACTTTTAAACGTTTTTTTAAAAACTACAGTAATCCTTTCAGCCGCAAATCAAACCGCGAAAAAGGCAAATCCAAACGCGAACAACAACCCAAATCCGACCAGAAAACTTCCGAAATGCAGGCTGCCAAGCTCACAGAAGATGGCCACGTCCTCGTCGAAACGAACAACAACAATGACGGCGAGCTCTTTGTAGCCGGCGGCCGTCCATTCTGGCAACAAGTCGGCAAAGGCCGCGGCTCCGAGGACGACGAAGACGATGAAATCACCGATGACGAACTCCCCATGAACGCCGAAATCATCTTGGAGCTTGATCGTGGCAAGATTTCCCTAACTGAAATGCCGAGAGCCCCTGTTTTGTTGGACCCTTATGCATCTGTGGCACATCTCGACAGCCATGATAAGCTGTTTTTCACGAGGGACTTGATCTTCAGCAACACTGTGAGGAGTATGATCAACTTGAACGATGATACGACAGAAGTGGAAAAGAAAAAGAGGCACGGCGTGAGAAGATTGGTTAAATTTGATAGGCCACATGGCATGAATAGGTATCGCCGAAATGATAAGGGCGACTTTGTTTTTGATAACCCGGAAAATCCTCCGAAGAAAGAATAAAGAATTTTGTGATTTTGAGGATGCAAATTTGGAAGTTTGGAGAGTCTGAGGGGATTGGGACAACTGTGACGGAAGTGGATTCACTCTTGGACCCATAGTCGCCATCATGGGTAGGCGAGGAATGCCGAAATGGCACGCTATTACGGTATGGGTCGTAGTGGTGATGTTGATGGTGGGAATTGCTGAAGGGAGAGGTGGGTTAGTAGGAGGCTTTGGAGGTGTATGCTTGATGTTTTTAGTTGCGGCGCGAGTTACAACGACGGCAGAGGCTACGACCAAGGCAGCGCCATCGACGACGGCGGCGCCAACGACCACGGCGGCGCCTACGACGACGGCAGCGCCTACGACGACGCCTGCGCCAACGACAACGGCAGCGCCAACGACCACGGCAGCGCCTACGACGACGCCTGCGCCAACGACGACGGCAGCGCCAACGACCACGGCACCTCCAACGACGACGGCAGCGCCTACGACGACGCCTGCGCCTACGACGACGGCGGCACCAACGACCACGACAGTTCCAACGACCACGGCAGCGCCTACGACGACGGCAGCGCCTACGACGACGGCAGCGCCGACGACCACAGCGGCTCCAACCACCACAGCGGCTCCAACCACCACAGCGGCTCCAACCACCACAGCGGCGCCAACCACCACAGCGCCTCCAACGACGACGGCAGCGCCAACGACTACCGTGGAGGTGACCACGCAAACTACGCAAAAGTATACCGGCCCTCCGACGACGACAGTGGCCGCTCCGCCGACGACTACTGGAGCCCCACCGCCGACGCCGCCACCAGGTGTTACCACTGGGTCTCCGCCTACCGATGCTACCGACGAGAACGTCACCAACAGCACTGGTGCCGGCGAAGCACACGAAGACGAACCCGACAAGGCTCCCGAAGAATCCGAACACGAAGCAGGAACCACCAATGACCCCCCTGCCGTCCACAGTATGCTCTGACCACCCCTAAAACCCCTAATTATCCCAAATTTCAGAAGCCTCAATGATCGGCGTCAGTCTCGTCGCCGTCGGCGCCATCGGAATCGTCACCAATACCATTGTTTTGACGCTCATTCTGACGAAGAAGATTTGTTACCCAAAAATCCAGAAGGAAAAACAGATTTCGCGATCGTTTGATCCACTTATCGGCTGATTTGTAGCCCGCTTTCAATTAGCTATAATTTTTATTGACTTGGATTATGAGAGTGTCGATATAAAGATTGTTAGACATGTTTTGTTTTGGAAAGTTATGCAAATTGTGAAACAACACTTCAAAATGCCAAAAATGGAGAATGGCACCCATTTGCGTGAGAAATCGCCTCCCGCCATGCGTCTTCAGTCGGAAGCCTTGACGCGGGTCCTCTGCCATAGCGAGTGAGATGCTGAATGAAGTGGCTTCGATGGTGGCCGGCTTTCCCTTCATTGCTACCGTATCTATTATCGCTGTGTCGAGTTTCTATGCCGTATTCAGCCTTATTTCGTGTGTCCGGTCTGGAAGGGCCACAGGCAAGAAAGTGCGGAAAACGAGATCGGCACTTTCGCCAGGGACAGTTACAAAGTCGGCACTTACCGGTAAGACGACCCAATCAAGCAAGCCCACCACAACCAGCTCGACAAAGCCGAACATGGCTACGAAATCCATCGACACGACGAAAGCTGGCAAAGTCCTTCAAAACGGGAATGCAGCAACATCGGCCGGCAGCAAGGATCCGATGCCAAAGCCGTCAGCTTCGAATGAGAAGGACAAACAAGAAGCAGCAAAGAAGGTCGGCAAATCAAAGTCAGTGATGAAACCACCATCAGAACCACCGCTCCAAGAACAGCCAACCCAACGACCAACCGTCAAAGAGGTGAAAACGGGCCAGAAAGATGGAAAACCCGCAGCAAATGGGCAGAAAGGTGATAAGAACCATAAACCAAATAAATGTAAGCCTTTTTCGTGTCGACAACTTTGTATCTTATGAAGCCATTTCAGCATTGAGGGTAGAACAAACCCAAATGGGAAGCGTAAAAGGGCTATCTGGCAGCGACGATTGCACCGAAAAGTGCGGCACTCCCGAGCTGGTACTCGATCGAACTCAAAGATCAGTTTCGGTCAAGGTAATGATTTTAATTTTAATTTTTTTTAATAACAAAGTGATACTCGCAGCTCGCCGATGACGAAGACACTAATGAAAATATTGATGAACTACCAATGGATGACCATTTATCCGAATAACACGTGTGAAGTTTTGTTACTTATAAAAGTTTTTTTACGTTTGCATACGTTTTCTAAATCATATCGAGGTTGCTTACAATATAATAGTTTGATGATGATACACACAACTTTTTACTCTGAGTGGATTTTCGTCTTAGATTTTGAGGAACCCTAGAGAAACCCCCTAGGAACTGAATTGCATGAGCTGAGTTCTATGACGACTTTGGTGTTTCGAAAAATCTAAAGCAAAAATCCATTCAAACTTAAAAAACGATGCGTGGTTTATCTGACAAATTTGCGCAACCACGGTCATTCTATTGACTTCTTGAAGAGCGGCGGGGTCAAGCCATGAAGCCGTGGATCCATAGAGTTCTAATAGCTTTCTTGCATGCTGTTATAACTGTAACGGGGTCGCCTAAACTTGCTACCGTAACTTTGTCCGTACTTCAATACCCCTCCAACTCTGAAACCCAGTATGCCATACCCCATTGACAAACGTGCCAATGGTCTTCACCGCCGTCTAACAAGGGAATGCTTTTAGTTCATCCGCGCCAATCGGCTGGAGACCTATACCATTCGAAAGAGCACAAAATTCTAGGGCGAAATGTTGTGTCCGTTTTTGCCAATCGATAATTTGAATATTTTTTTCGATTTTTTGATTTTTATGGGGCAAAAGTCATGGTTGCCCTGACTTTTGGAAAGGTGTGCATCGGGACTGCGACCCTGTGACCTAGAGTTGTGAATCCTCGTCCCGTGAACATTAAATTTTTAATTTTAAAATTGAAATTTTTTTATTTTTTGCAAGTCTCGAAGGCATTATTTGATGACAAACTGGCCTTCTAGATGTTCAATTCGCATCTCGATGTCTTCCAGTCCTTACTTATACTTCAAAGTGCATTCGCCACCCGAACTTTACCGTGCATTCGAAGCCCAGACCTTTGTGTTTCGAAGCTAACCAGACCCAGACTTGAACGTTCAAACTTTGATATTCAAGAGTTATTCAAATTGAACTGATTTTTGAATTTTGCGGTTTAAATACCAGCGCGGTATAAAATCCGGACTTCTGTTGCACTTCAAATACAAAGCCTTGAAAGCCACCTCGGCATAAAGTCAAAATTTAAAATGTACTGCGAAAGCTAGTTTAGTTTGAAGTCTGAATCTTCCAACTGACAAATGAGCTTCAAAGTTCAAGCCTGAATGCCACATCGAAATCTGAAATGCAGTTTCTTTTAATGAAACGTGCATCAGTAACGCCTTCGAGACTTGTAAAAAATAAAAAAATTAAATTTTAAAATTAAAAATTTAATTTTCACGGTACGAGGATTCACAACTCTAGGTCACAGGGTCGCAGTCCCGATGAATGGTATAGGTCTCCGCGGATGACCTAAAAGCATTCCCTTGTAAGCGAACATGCAACTCCGCATGAGCAATACAACCTTCAAATTGCCGCTGGTAACGCTTCCATCAGTCCGCCTCAACCTCAAAAATTCAAAATCTTGGTATCGAATAATCTTACTTTGTGAAGATAATATTATAACATGTCTCTATAAAGATAGAAATGTGCAACCCGTCAAAACACATCTTATTCCTACTGCAAATATAATGATCAAACAATAAATTGCAATTTGACACAAGTTTTACAACTTCTTAGTTTATTTAAAACCGCTATCTGGATTTATCTAACGTTCTTTTTTTCTTTTCTTTCATACTGCCGTCTTTTGACTTTTTGTCTTTGTTATCAGGGGCCGGATCTTGAGTGACAGACTTGGTTTTGCTTTTGCTTCCTACAATTTTCTCCCTGCTTCGCGGTTTCCGGGCTTGATCGGCCGAGCCGGCGGCACTCTCATTGAACAGGAACCACTTTTCATCGTTGACAACCTGTGGATTTTCCGTGGCAGCCATCATAATTGCGTGAAATGGGTGGGGTAGTGCATTGATAATTGCAATGGGAGCATACAGGAACGGTAGGGCTTTGATTCTGCAACGTTTTTATGATAACTTTGAAATAAGGGTCATGTTAAACAAACCGTAAAAGCTCGAGGGCCTGAATCCGAATCCACAAGGGCACATCATTACGCAAAACGTAAAAGTACAGTATAGAAACTGGGTATCCAGAAAGCTTTTCCTTCATTTCGGTCGCAGAACTGTTGAAGGTGAAGAGACTTTTCAGCTCGAGGGCATAGACAGCGTGCCGTTGGAGGGTCGTTGTCTGTGGTTCTTGAAGCCAGGCACGGGTTTCGGGTGAGATGATGAATTCGTTGTCTTTGCTTATCTTTGTTTGGCGTTTGGTTGCTTCGTATTCGGCTTGTTTACTGAAATGGTTTCATTATTTCTGAAAAATTGAAAGTTTTTACCTTAATTTTCCAAGTTTATTCACACAAACGAGTACCGACATGTGATGGGGTGCGATTTCTTCGGGTTGGGTCGGATTGGGGTTCTTGCTTTCATACGTCCTGCAAATTTTGTGAAATGATAATGTTAAGTGAAGATAAACAAACTTTTGCAATGTTTCAACCATCTTTTTACAGTCCGGATGCTCGAAATTTCGAATTTCATCACAATCAGAATCGCTTTCCTTCAACGGCTTCACCGCTATCCGATTATTTTTGATATACTCCAGTACCGACCATGCATCTTCAATCTGTGGCTGCACCTTATACAGAGTACACTTTGGGAGCGCCAGCTTCTGGGTCGGCATCCCAGTGATTTCGTCCTCCCTCGTCGTTTTCAGCTCTTCATCGTCGAGAGTGCCGTCTTTCGTGGCTTCCATCCCCGAAGGCAGCCCATGCCGTAATGTCACTTCCAACGACGGTGCATCTTTGCAGGATTCCAGAACCAGCTGTTTCTCCAGTAATGCCAGTGCCGGTTTTTCGACTTCTTTTTCAACTTCTTTTTCGACCGATTTTGTGTGCTTCAATTTCTGTGATTTGTGCGATTTCTTCGATTTTCGAGACTTTTTCGATTTCGATCTTGATGCTTCGGAGCCTTTTGCCGATTTTAGGTCTTCATCTGGGTCAGGTGGTTGTTGAACCTGTGAAGTTGACTTCGAAACGTCGATCGATGGCGGCGGTACTGCTGGTTCGGCACTTTGGGGTAATCTCGGCGTTGCCGGACGATTGCTAGGAGGTTCCGTGACCGGATTTGGCGGGAGTGGATGATTCGGGCTCTCTCCACCGCCTGCACCACCCCCAGAAACACTGGTTTCAGGCGGCGCTTCTGGATGGTTTGTCACTACTGGGCCTGGAGGGTCTGTGGATTTTCTCGAACAGATGCATTGTTTGATTATGAATGTTATTACCAATATTATCAAAATGCTGAAAAACCACCATCAAACCCTTCAAAATTTCAAAAGAACCCACAATGCCAAAACAAAAATAGCAATAATCACAATTTTCTCCGGCCAAGTCAGTCGTTTCGGGAATTCCTTGAAATCAGCTGCGACCTTCGTCGGCTAAAATGAAAAAAGCGTAGTACTTTGCACGTTTCCCGTTTCGGAATACGTTTTTCCAGGTGCACAGGTGTAACAAGTGAATATAAATGAATGAATTACAAAGTTGCAACTATGGGAACCGGGACTAAGTTTAAAAGTGCACCTGTTGTTTTTATGCCATTATGAAATTTAATAAAGGTAAAAAAGTTCAATGATGAATGTACCCACCTTTTCCACTAAAATAATCAGCGTCAAAAGGAGCCATGGTGTTAGTCGATGTACGTTCAGCATTACTTCAACTTGGAACAACGTCAGAAGTATAAATAGGGCAGTTCCGAGGATCTTGGATCCATGAGGGCCCCAAAGAAGGGGAAAGATTAGTTTGGCATTCTGGGGTTTACTTTTGATTTGTTGAAAGGCATTCTGTGTTTTTAGGATTTGCATTTTCGATTGATCAAAACTGATTTCTTCCTCATTTATCAAAAAAGCTTATTTATAGACGTCTATTTAAACAAACTAAAACAACTGTTACCTCAAGGCTGTTTGCCATCTCTGACTACACCTCATTGCTCATGTTTGACAGGTGTTTTGACTCTATTTTACCCCCATTGACAATGCTGATTTTTCTTACCTTCTAAAATTCTAACCTTCTGAAAAGTCTCGAATAACCGTGAATGGGACCCCTGAAGTAGGTTTCAGTTTCATAACAGTTGTCAAACTTATTTTACGAAAATGCCGCTAAATTGCGACATAATACCCGAAATTGTTGCGTTGTTTGCTTCCTCCATCCATTGCCATTGCCAGGGGCCAGGCCCAATGATCATCACAAACAATGCCAATCCCCCCTCTAAAGTGTTATTGTTGCTGCGAACATTAGCGCTGAACTTTCATTAATCGCTTGCGTTTCCTTACACTTTTTAAAAACCCAAGCTTTCTAATGGGTTGTTTTTGTTTTTTCGGCCAACAAAAAGTTCAACGTATTTTTGGATTGTTTCCGGAAAGTGACCACAAAGGATAAACACTCTGTTTTACCGCACTTTCTAAACCCAAAAAGCTGGCTCCCGGCTTCTGAATCGTCTTTTAATTCCAAAAAATGGTCCCGAGGCCGACGCTAGCCAGACACATGTTTGCGGAAGGAAGCTTTCTCACAATTTGACCGCTCATTGTTACTTGACTTTCTAGTATTTTTTAACCTATTATGCCAGCTTAACTGGGGCGTCCAGCTTTCTGTTCCATGTACATGATGTGGCCCGTCGTCGTTTGCGCGTGCTTGTCTCGTCGGGCATCGCATCTGAAAAGCTGTGAAATCAAAACTTTTTTCCGCCTTTTCCGGAAGCTGTCAGCTTTCACAGCTGCCGTTTTTGAGTAAATTTGTAGTACATGGGCAGTGGCCCTAGGCTAGCCGTGATTCCTTGCCGAAAAAAGCGCCAGCGATCCCAGGGCAATTAAATCTGTGGGCAAAGCTGACGCATTTTTACCCTTTTATATTACATCTGGATGGGCAGGAGTGGCATTTCATTGCCGTAGGCGGGAAAGGACATCCATGGGAGAAGCGTCATTTTTGGAAAGTTGGGTTTTATGATCCACGAGTTTGATTAACACCACCATTTTAAGTGATAAAACAGAAGTTTGTCAGTTGGTTAGTTGTATTAACCAACAAATTAGCCTTCAATCTAATACCTAAACACTCCAAATAGATTCTATGCGTCTTTGGTCTTAATATTTTCCCCCAAAGTTGACTTTTGTATTCATAGAGTTCGATACATTGCCACTTTTAGCCTTTGAATTTATGATAGCTTACTCATAACCACCATCATAAACTTCAAAGACGTGGAAGTTAACCCATTTTCGGTCGTTACATTATTCATAACTTTGACCGTTGTACTTCCACTTCCAAATTTCAAGTGTTTTCACTTTGCTTACCGTACCACATGTCGTAAAAAGTTCCGTTGTTTACTCTTTCTACTTGT
>KB455539.1:257845-270773 GCA_000341325.1 Panagrellus redivivus | reverse complement strand
TCCAACCCGAGTGACTCGAGGGTCGACCGACCGAGTTTTTGCGCTTGCCGGCTACCCGTGGTTTTTAAAACCAAATTTGTCTCCATTTTTGCAACCAAATCCCCAAACCTGCCAAGCTGTGAAATGCCATTACACCCACCCCCGCCAGAATGCCCACAGCCGCATCAGGAAGCATGGTCCTGTGGTTAGGCAAACTTCAACTCAATTTTTGAATGTCTTCCGTTCGTGTAGGTCCTGTTCTTGGCCCAAGCTAAACCGAAGAACGTTCATCATCTTCGGTCTTTCAAGGACACCCTCCGAGCGAAACAATAGTTTACACTAAAACTATAATAAATTGAATGTTGAATGAATGTAGTGTAGCTTTGTGTCATCAAGGGTTGGCCCTCGGTTCGTTTTTAATTTGCCATCGAATAGTAGTCGCATTATTAAGCGGGCATCGAAATGAAAGATGTCGTTACAGTGGCGCTGACCTGCTTCCCATTTGGAATGCGCGTTTGTGTTGCCTTGGCACGTTGAAAATTGAAAATTAACAAGAAAAGGTCACAACTAGCCATGTATCTATTGTTAGAACCGGGTGTCACTAACTTGCAACTTTGCAACCCGTCCAACCATATCCGCGAATAGGAAGTTGTTTCATTTTTAGAATTAAAAGTGACGAAACTTTTTCTGTCTATTTCATTTCTTTTTTAAGCAACTTTAAAATTAACCGCGTGCAATATAGCCAAAACTTTAACCGATGATGTCCCCCAATTCTAAATTTGCACTTAGACCCCCGACTTTTTTTAACTTTTGGAATTCTCAATGAACATGCTGAATGCAAATGAATTCCAAGCCACCATGCTGCCTCAGGGCTAAGCTAAGAATCTCTGTCTTTTGCCCGGCCGTGGCCGACTTTTCACGTTTCGCCGTGGTCTAGGCTAAAAAACGTTGTCTTTCGTGCATCCCATCATAAAAGTCATAGCCGTCCAAGGCCTGATTACGAATTTAGTTAGTCATTTCGTCGTTTCAATTCGTTTCGGGCTCGCTGTATGGTAATAAGATGGCTGGATTGCGTCAACATAGATGTCTATCGATGGATTTTGCTATTTTAGCGTTTTTGAAGCAAAAAAAGTTTTTACGGCTATTGTATTGATAGATTGCTTCCTGTACATTTTGCAACCGGATCTGTTTTTCTTAAATTTGTTTTGGTGCACTCAAAACACCCGAAAATATGCTTCAATTTGCATTGCAGCGCCGCGGCACTTCATTATTTCCATTTCAATTTGCCGTTTAAAGTTTAACGATAAAAAAGCAAAAGCGAAGTTTAATTTAGAGCCGTTTTGACAGATGTACCGTCTGGTGGGCGACGACATTTGACGTCGGGGAAGCGGTTTTATGCCATGCATTTTTCTATCCAAAGACAATGCTGTTTTTGTTCTTTTGCATTTTGAAAGATGCAATTGTGCGGTTTTTTGCTGTGATAAAGTTACCAATACGCTTTTTCAACGCAAAGAAGTAGGTTTGAACATGCTCAATTTCATCTAAAGGGCCCCCAAAACTACCGTATGCCAATTAATCATGCACAAGTCAACCTATGTTTTCAAACATGCCATTTTTACATGCCAACAATACAATTGCTTTAGAACAATGTCAAAACGTGTCTCCATTATGTGTTTTTTTCGATTATGACAAGTCATTTTTGATGGCTCTACATTTTGGCATTTCCACGGAACCGTTCCGTTTTTCTGACGTTGGTTTGCCACAAACTGCTGAGGATATGTCATTCATTCTGAACTACTCTCGGAAGACTAAGTACACTGTCTGTTGAAGTTTCTTTGTGAACTGAACATGCTTCGTTTTGTCATCTTTACCATGTATGCTAACAAATTACGCTACTCTTTGCTCATTTGTACTTACAATTAGTTCAACATGTCATTCCGCCGTCGAGGGTTCACTTCTGACCGCTATCGTCACTTTTGTTTTTATCCCCGCCTGCCTAGGTCGTTGTCGTTGCGCTTCGCTCTATTTTGGTTTGTCTCCTGTTTGTATCTTCACAGCCAATAAGTAATAAGAGTCAGTCACAAAAATGTTTTTATCACTCTTCAATTCGAGGAAATTCTCGCGTGGAATTTTCATTAAAACATTGCAACTCGCATAAACATTGACGCCCGCCCGCTCCCAGATACCTACCGTAGAGATCTGTTATGACAAGCGCAAGTGCTTGATGGACAGCTGATTCACGCAAAGGCAAATGAAACTAAAGATCAGAGAGCAGGGATGCGTGGAATGTAGCTACGTTTGTAAGGATATGTATTAACATGGTTTTTGGTGCTGGAGATGAATTAACGGGGGTTGATTTTGCGAAGTGTTATTGTTTTGATAACCAATTCGGACTGATACACGCTTTGAAACCTTTTCGTTTCACGTTTCCATAGTTCACATTCGACGAAAAACCTTTTTTTTTCAATTGGGCGGTTTTATCAAAAACCTAATCTAACAGCTTTAAGTAAACTGCGTAAAAGATTTAGTTGACTGTTATCAGATTGTCCCATCAGAGCTAAAAGCGTTTTGTGGGTTTCGATTGCTTTTGCTTCGCTTCAAAGCTGCATTTATTGGTGTTCTTATGGTTTAACCTAATTTGTTGTTCTTATTTTCTCATTTACAACGTTTAAAAACACCTTATTTACGATTTTAAAATGCGTGTAAGCAAAATACACTAGTGTAATTTTAGCGCCCCAAAAATGATCCCACCACGAAAATTTTATTTTTGCTTTGTTTTTTGATATTTTGGCATGCCATTGTCATTTGACTGTCCTAAACGTCTCCAATAGACATTACGACCATTATTTACTGCCTATTTTGTAGAATTATTCCGTTTTACGTTCCAATTACAAACACCATAATACGAAATCCCACCAATTCCAACTATGCCAAAAAAGTCCAACAATCTTGTCTCAATAACATTTGCACTTGAACTTTTCGAGTAACTTGACCGCATAAAAATCGTGAACATAGCTCGAAAGAGGCGGACAGCCGAGTCGTCGGAAACCTTGCTTTGACACTCCATCGCCTTGGATGAGAGTACGTGATAACACGGCTGTTTTGGCCACTTAACACCACAAAACGGCCCGGCTCGATGAGGGTGTCTGAGAGTTAGAATCCTCCACGGGGTCTCGTAACTTGGATTCGCCACGTCGAAACAAACAACTTCCGGGAGTGACGCCCAACGTCGGCGCATCTGCCTTGCCGCCAAACGATGCCTCAGGGCATTTTGGCGGTGAGGGAGGTGACTGTTAATACTATTATGGTTTTTGCTTTTCTGTAGGTTATTTGTTTGAGTTGTTGGATTCATAAAAATCGTGGAGTTCATGTGAAGAGGAGGGGTGTTTTTTAAATTTCGTAATTTGTGTTTTAATCGGTGGAATTCTCACTTCCAGTTTTTATGGGCCTCTGATTGGCATCAGTTTTCATGGGAGGGCAGTCTTCTGGCTTGCTTCGTGTCTGTTTTACTGAGCTGAACATGACTAGGACCACAACCCGGAATAAAAGTGTTGCAATAAAATCCTCCATCATCCTTAAAGCTTACATTAACACTCCATCAGGCTGAAATTTAACATCGTAGTCGTCAGAAGTTTATGCTCGTCGCCCAGCCATCCGGACGGACGGCGTTCCGTTCGTTCCCTGAAGCCTTGTTTCGTTTCGTTCTCACCCCCGCTCGAGATCCCAAGCCCGGCTAAACCAAGTCCAACTCCGCCACCCCGTCGATGTCATTCTAACTTTTCGCCTGAGGCAATTGAAATCAAGGGGCGCAAGACGCCGGGCCCATGCCGAGAAACAAAACCCCACGGAAGCGGGCCTCAGCATCAGGCCCGCAATCGAATTACCGTGTGCCTTCTGTCTTGACTTTTCGTCTTCCTAGCTAGCTTCCTTGCAATGTCTTTTTCTTTGGCTGTTATCAAGCAAAGCGCGAACCATAGCTAAAGCGAAACTATCGTCATTCCGCCTCTGGCGATAGATAGCAAAGGGCATTTTGACGTGGATTCACACGAACCGGGTTCTAACTTGAGCCTTGTTTTGACTCAAGTCAAGAATTTTGAACCCCGAAAAGTGCATAATATCCACCCATCTCATGAAAACTGACCTAAATGCCATCCATCTGTGACCCCTTTTCTGTCTTTTTTTAACTTTACAACGCATTTTACTACCATTTTACACTTTACATAACCAAATAATTGTCTATCAAAGAAAAAAACCAGTGTAAAACCGGTCATCACCCCTTTTTGCTCGCTTTTAGTAATATTGAAGAAGCCAAAGCCCATCAACAGCCATTTTTTGACCAATAATAATATTACAAATGACTTATTGACGATTTGACGTCGTCTTTTCGTGTGAAGATTTTTGTATAAAAAAGGCCTGAAAATGCAGATGCCCTTCTGCTTTTCGGCGTGGTGCGTGACTTTTTTGACTCCATTTTTTACCGAATTTGTCAGTAGACATGTTGTAATTGTCGGCTGCAAATGTATTATACTTCCGTATTGACCGAGTTTAATATTCATTCCTTAAAACATTGAACACTTTTTTGCAGACTCGTATTTACACATTTCCTGACCAACTCCAGCCGTCTATTATGGCTACCCCGTTGAATCAGACGAAAACCGAGCCCAAATCGTAAATTATCAAGTTAGCTCTTATCAGTTATGGTCGATGTCACGTGCGAAATCGGCAGTATACCAATGCCGAACGTGACTTGGCTCTTCGAGGCCGTGAGCTCCTTTGCGGGTGGCTATGGCTCGATTCATCCGTATTTGGCCATGGGCCTGTGTATTGCTGGGACTTTGATGAACATTATCACTGTCATTGTATTGACACGGCCACAGATGCAGTCTCCTGTCAATATATTGCTATGTGCCGTGGCGCTATGCGACATAATCGTCATGGGGACATATTTCGTTTTTGTAGTTCACTTCCTCTTGGCAGCGGACCATCGATGTGATTATCGTGATTACAGCTATCCGTGGGCGATCTTTATGATGTTTCATGCACATGCCAGTGTGATATTCCATTCGACTAGTATTTGGCTTACTGTAGGTACCAATTAAGGTCTACTGTAACTATAATGATGGGGTTTTCAGGTTTTGTTGGCTCAAATTCGGGTATTGACGATCAGACGAGCAACGACAGGGCCAACTACGTCAATCAATATCAAAATGACGGTTATTATTAGCATTCTTACGTGTTTAGCGATGGCAGCTGTAAATTTGCCGAACTTTTTGACTTTCGAGGTACGAAATGTCTATTTTGAGCTCTTCCAAACCCTTTTATTTTTAGATAGTCGAATACCCCGCCGAAGCCTACCTCACCTGTCTTCACCCAGCAGTCGAAGACGAAATCCTAGATGATCAAATCATCCAAGAAACCCTTGCCCCCTCCATCTTACCAACCCTAGCCTCTTTGACGACCTTCTCCCCACGGACAGAACCCACTATTGAGCCAGATTACTCCAACGAAACAGGCCACCTAGTCTACAGCCTCAAAGCCCACGATGACTGTTTCAAGCTGAAACTGGCCTTCTGGTCGAATGGCATGGTCTATAAAGTTGTTCCGTGTATTCTGTTGACTATTTCCATCGTGGCGCTGTTGAAAATTATCGCGGATGTCTCACATCGACGGAAATCCCTCTGCCAGGTCATGAAGAAGAAGGTGCCTCACGACCACACTACACCGATGCTGGTCGCTGTTTTGTCCATCTTTCTCGTGGCTGAATTGCCTCAGGGAATGATGCTAGTATTGACTGGGGTGTTCTCGAGCGAGACTTTCCATCAAAAATTCTATGTTTCATTGGGTGATTTCATGGATTTGCTGTCGCTGCTGAACAGTGCTGTTAATTTTGTGATCTACTGTGTGATGAGCCGGAAGTTTAGAAGCGTCTTCTTTAAACTGTTTTTGGGTTGTTGGAAGGAGTTTGAGTGAGTTTTTTGCCGTTTCTGTAAAGATGGTAGTTAATGGAGTTGTTTTTAGCGACTTTGACGACCTCCAAACTCCGAATGAAAGAACTGATGTCTCGCAACGAAGATTCTCCTCGGCTGTGACGAACAACACGAGAACTGAGCAACTTTCCCACTACCCATCCACAGCTTCAACGCTAAATGTCTCTACGTATGAACGCCGAACCCATGGCAACCTTCTCAGCGTCGATGATGCCACCTCGCGGCGGTCCAGTGCATGCACCCTTGGAGTTGGCAATCCCCACAGCCCAACTCTGAATGCACCCTTCACCTTTGAAGACGGCACAGCAACCCCAGCCCCTTCTAACACGAAGCGTATCAGCTTCAATCTCGCAACAGACAGCCATGGCGGGATCACAGCCTGCACGCTCCAAGTCCCCGTGCTCCCAGCCAAGAACAGCGTCATAAAATCGCCCCAAGTCGGATTCATCGCCCGATTACGGCAACGTCTACCCCCAATTCGACGCCTGGGGCGGTACCTATGGCCAACAGACAACACCCTGCTCACCGATGATGTCAACAGTCCCCAGAGACGCTTCAACAGCATCACCACTGAAACTAACTTCGTCGCGATGGCGTATTAGCTCACTACTATATTGTATTGTCAAATCAAATCGAAAATTACCGGGTCAAAATCGACAATGAACAACCAAAATTTGGGTTTTGTACAAAATATCTTTATAATGACTACTTATACGATGTAAATAAACTTGATTAGCATTGAAAAAGTGTCTATTCACCGAGGTCAATGACCTTTCCTGGGTTCATAATGTTGTTCGGGTCGAAAGTGCGCTTCAACAGCTTCAGAATTTCGAAACCAACCGGGCCGTACTCGAGTTCCAAGTACTTCCGTTTGCCAAGACCGATGCCATGTTCGCCGGTACAAGTGCCACCGACAGCGAGGGCACGCTTGACAAGGCGATCGGAGAAGTCCCAAGCGATCTTGACGTCTTTTTCGTCGTGTTCAAAGACTGGCATGAGCGTGTGGAAGTTGCCTTCGCCGACGTGACCGACGATTGTGCCTGGAAAGTGGCAGGGTTACGGTAGAAGTGCGTTTTCAAAAGATGGACTCACCGTAGATGCCAGTCGCCTTCAAATCCTCCTTCGTCGCAGTAATAACCTCCGGTAACTTCGAAATCGGAACACAGACATCCGTACTGAAGCCCTGGGCACCCTTACGCTGGTTTAGCGTCGCGTAATAAGCGGCGTGTCGCGCACCCCAGAGGGCCTCAATCTCATGACGATCCGTCGACCATTGGAAGGAAGAGCCTTCATTGCCCGTGCAAACTTCTTCGGTGGTCGTGGCTTGTTCTTCGACTTCGAGCTTGCTGGCACCATGGAATTCCAAAAACAGCGTCGGCAATTCAGCGTGTTCGACGACGTTGGCGCCACGGGCCTTGTTGTAGGCATTGCAGGCTTTGATCTGTTCATCATCCAGGAATTCGATGCGAGCCAACGGCAATGCGCACTGTCTCAGCGCGACGACGGCATCAATGGCAGCTCTGACGTCTGGGAATCCACAGACGGCGGCACTGACATGCTGGGGACGGGGGTGGAGCTGGACACAGGCGGCAGTGATGATGCCGAGGGTGCCTTCTTGACCGACGAACAACTCTGTCAGATTGTATCCAGCACTGGTCTTCCAGGGATGGCGACCGGGGCCTTTGGTGTGGAGAATCTCGCCATTCGGGAGGACGACTTCGAGGTTTTTCGTGTTGTTCTTCATAGTCCCGTAACGGACGGAGGTGGTTCCGGACGCGCCAGTGGCTACCATACCGCAGACGGAGGCGTCGGCTCCGGGGTCTGAAATGGGTACTGTACTTGTGCCAATTCGAAAATCGACCTACCGACAGAAAAGAACAACCCAGTATCGCGAATCCGTTCATTCAAAGCCGTCCGCGTGACGCCTGGCTGTACCCAGACATCGAAATCCTCCGCATCGAGCTCCAGAACCTGGTCCAGCCCCTTCAAATCAATGACAATGCCACCCCGGAAGGGTGTGGCTCCGCCTTCGATGCCAGTGCCAGTGCCGAATGGGATCACAGGCAACTTGTTTTCATTACAGTACTTGACGATGGCAGAGACTTCTTCCGTCGATTCCGGCAAGACGACGAGATCGGGCGTATGGGGTTCGTGATGGCTTTCGTCGTGGCTGTACTGTTCGCGGATGCCAGTGGCTGTTTTGACTTTGGCGGCGCCCAGGATGCCTTCGAGTTTGGGGACGGCAGTGGCTATTCTCTGAAGATTCAGCCATTAGACAACGAAAAGTTGTAAAATACGACTTACCTGTGCTGCCGAAGCGGCTTTAAGGACAGAAAAGTACATTTTGGCACTACAAAAAGTTAAACTTTAGCTCCGAAGGCGACAATTCAAAGGTATTAACGCGATATTACTCGTCCAGTCCAACAAAAAAGCCAAACTAAGTAACTTTTTATTAAAATCTAAGCGAACTAAGGCAAGTAACAATGAACAATACACGTCGGAACGCTAAACCAAACAACAGAAAAGGCAAGGCCAACTCAAGAAACTAAAAAAATAACAAAGGCGTAACGTACCAGTTGAACTAATGTAGGAAAGATAAAACTCATAAAGGCAGCAAAGGAAACTCAAACATCAAAGATTCAACATCACTTTTAAAAGTCTGTTCGTAGAGGTGATAGATATGTACGTGCAGACTGCAGACAAGAAGCGATCAATTCGACTGAAACACAACTGCAAACACAGCCAAGGGTCTACTCGATCACGTGAACTTTTCAACTTTTCAACCCTGATGGACCAACGTAAACCCTGCCTGCAACTCGAGGACGTCACCGGCGGAGCCCCCGTCGATAATTTGGGCTGATAAGGACTCGACATCGATATCGACTGGGACGAAGAAATCGGCGATGCGTTTACCGGGTTTCAGAAGGACGACAATGTGGTCTTCGTTGGCCTGAAATGGGTATTTTCTTTGAAAACGTTGAAAAAAGGGGTAAAACCAACCTGAAGCTTCAAATCAGAAACCTTGACACCACTTTGACCGAGTTTGATCTGTGCTTTGAGTAGAGTGCCCTTTTCAATCCATAGATTTACATTTTCGTGCTGATGGGTGTTGAAGGGGGACGAAACATCGGTCAGGTCGATGACTCGGTTTTGTAGAGGGTTCTTTGGATTCTTTGGAATCGTGTGTTGAACGACTTCACCGCCGATCCAGGTTTTGTTCTTCAAAATGATGCAGAGGGCTGGTTTCAATCGGATTTGATGGACACTTTCAATCTTTTCGGTGATAGCCGTGATGATAAGCTGGGTGTGGAATTCAGATTGGGCCCAACGACGGTGGTAATAGGTGGAATTGATCATTGCGTCGAACTGAAAGGCTTTCAATTTCCCAAGTTTAGAAGTTTAGAACCTACTTTGATGGAATTCTGACCAGATTTGTCCTTAATGCAATCCAATTGACCTAGAGAAATTGGTAGATGGTACTTGTTATCGACGCGGAGGAGGGCTTGCAGCTTTTCCTATAACTTGGATCAACTTTAAGCTTCAAAAAACACGAAACGAATGGAACTCACATCGTCTTCATCCAAATCAGGAGGCAACATTTCATTACAATGGCACAGATTGACAAAGCATTTGACTTTGTCGTCATGTGAGAATAGTAATCGAGCCTGAAAAACCAAACTTTATATCAAAAAGGTGAATAAAAACGGTTACCGTACATCTTTAAACTTCAAAACGGCCCCTGGAGCCGGTGTCGCCAAAATGTATTCATTGCCTTTTGGAGTATCGACGAGGAGTCTCCGTTCTTTCATTCGCTGTTCGAATGATTCGGACATCTGAAAAGGCGTAATAAATTTAACCGCTGCGCGTAGGCATCACTAAGTATTTTTGAATCGTAAAAAACGAACAACCACCCAACTAAATTCATTTTTAAAACCTTTATTTTGTTAAACGGAACAATACTTCATCTCTGTTTCAATCTTCATAAGGCAAAAGAACACCAAATATTTAAGAAAATAAATTAATTTTGAAAAGTCTATTTCAATGAACAGCCAAATGGGTTGTGGGAAGCTTCAACGGTGCTATAGAGCGTTTAGAAGATGGCGAGCAGGGCGAAAACGCAATACAGCAACACGCAGGGATAGGCGACGAGTAGCCGTTGGCCTTCCATCTGCAATGTGATGGAGAAGAGCTTTGAAGAGGTCGAGCCGCACCAGAAAGCGGCGCCTCCGGCGACAGCGTAGCCGATTAGGCCCTAAAATGAAGATTCGTCATTGGAAAACATCAAAAAGGAGAGATTGTGTACCTGTAGAGACAAGACGGCGGCTATCATACTCAAAATTGACATTGGCAACAAGCAATACCCGAGAACACTAGCTGTGCAGGTGAATGAGATGGAACGCGTTTCCTCGGCCATGAGGTTCAAAAGGGAGTACATTCCGACGCATCCGAGAAGGCCGATGCCGTAGATGTAGCCGAATTGGAGCTAAAATGCACCAAATACAATCAAAAAATATATAAAACAAGACTCACCTTGCCATGGAGAAGCAAACTGGCACCAAACAACAGACAGAAAACCAGTGGCCCCGCCAAATCCTGGTCCTCGATAACATCAGCTCTGGCAGACCCAAACGGATTCAAAACAGCGACAGTCTTCAACCGGATGTGATCGAAATTGATACCGAGTTCCTCCAAAAGCGGCGGTTCATTGTCGTAGTCGTAATCGTCGACTTTACCGCCGGCGGCATCGGGCTGCGGAATGAACATGTTAGGCTGGGCAGAGTAGCCGCCATAAGCTGGAGGAGCACCATAGCTTGAACCTGGAACGTTAATAAGTTGATTTTGATGTAAATTTAAGCTAATAGGAAAGAAAAAATATATAAAATATCGCCGAAAATAACTAACCTGGCTGTCCAGCAGTTTGAGCCGAATAATCGTAGCTCTGCCAGGGTTGTTGCTCTGATTGGGCAAACCAGGCATTACCGCCATTGTTGGACTGATCGTAGTAGTAGTTATCGCCCATGGCAAGCCGAGATGAAGCCTGGATTTGGCGGATCGAGTGAGCTGGAAGTTGGCGATTGACACGATCCGGGCAGCTGCGTGTTTTTTGACACTGGGAATGCGCTGGGAAAACTGCGTCCCTACGTCGACACTATGTGCACAGGGGAGTTTATCTTTGTCGTGCAAATTCGTTGAATGTTTTTGCAAAAGAAACCTCTTTTAAGTTCGAAACTAATTTCTCTTTAAGTATTTTTTAATTTTGTAAAGAAAAATTTAGCGCTTCATCGTTCACACCAGGGATATCATTCAGAAAAGTTTGTCAACAACATTCCACCAAAATCCCACAAGATCCTTGGCAAAGTGTACCCCAATGCCAATCGAAATTTGCATCCAATTTGCAATCCTCAAATTCTCGAAAATCTTGAAGCTTCAATTTCACAGTTTTCCATCAATTTTATCCTTCCAAAATCCCCTCAACAATGAAGGCCGTCATCCAAAGAGTCAAATCCGCCAGCGTCACCGTCGATGGCCAAGTTGTAAGCTCATTTTTGCCAGTTTTCACCCCCAAAAATCCCAAAATCTCCCCAGGTTTCAGAAATCGGCAAAGGTCTCTGTGTTCTCGTCGGAATCTCTGCCGATAGCACGCCCAAAGATGCCGAATTCATCATCCGGAAGATCATGAACCTACGACTATGGGATGACCCGGAAAATGGGAAAAAGTGGGACAAATCCGTCAAAGATTTGGACTATGACGTTTTGACTGTTAGCCAGGTCAGTTTTGGCTCTCTTTTGTGATAAAATTTGCACTAAAATCATTTCAGTTTACTTTATTCGGTCAATTGAAAGGCAACAAAGTCGACTATCACAAAGCCATGGAACCCGTCAAAGCCAAGGAATTCTACAGCCAGTTTTTAACCGATTTGACGAAGGCCCACCCCAATGGAAGGATCAAAGACGGCATTTTCGGGGCTATGATGGATGTCAACATTGTTAATGATGGTCCTGTTACAATCTTACTCGATAGCAGAGACAAGTAAACAGTTTTTTGTCGGTAAATAAAAGCATAGTTTTATAAGTTTGTGTCGGGAGTCGAAGTTGACGAAGTTTTCGCACTGTTGCCAGCTGTTTCCACGTTCCACTATCAGTTTGTGGCTTGAAGCAATCATCCGCCAACTTTTCCCGCACTTGAAGGCTGTACTTTGACTTGAACTATCTTAAAACGACGTTGCAAACACAAACACCGCGTTTTGGCGAAACTCGGCAAACAAAAACCGTCCGAAGGCCACGTCTCGCGTGTCTCCGAGGGCGCCCGACTTCCACTGGATGGGATTCGGTGTATTGCATTCTGTTGCATCCATCCTTCGATGCTTTCCCCGAGAAAAAAAGCTGGTTTTTGAGTTCGACAGACGAATAGTACCTCCGTCGAGAAGTTCCGTTTGTTCAGTGAACAAAGTTGAACCCTTCGCGTGAGATTGTGTGCCTCATTTTTAAAATTTGTGATTTCGACATCACTGAAGGCTATCGAAATCCATCAGTTTATTTAATTTTTACAAAAAAAAGCTAAACCTATCCGCAATTTATCTATTTACTCAACCATTTTTTACGTCTCGTCATGTTTGTTGATATTACCATTGCGTGACGGTCGTCCGTGTCCGTATCTGTCTATCCGACGACTTTTTTAAGGGTAACCTATTCGCGAAATTGTTTGAACAAAATCAAAACGAAACCGACGAGAAGGAAGTCATGGCGAATGGTGTCGAGGAACAGTTTTGGCGGATGCAACAAGCAAAGGCGGTGCAGCAGCAGCAAAATGGTGGGTTTTGTTTGTTGAAAAAGGGCAGATTGACGTGAGTGACATGGGGCCAGTTGTTTGAGTGATACTTGGTGGTTTGATTGGTTCTGTCTATTATTATTGTGAACTTTTGGGGCTTCAAATTTTGGCCAACGTCGAAATCATCTATTAC
>KB455539.1:205652-249635 GCA_000341325.1 Panagrellus redivivus | reverse complement strand
CGCGCGCACTTTTCGAAAGGTGAGCGCGACGTTCGAGCGCTGGCGTGCGACGTTTATGAAATGCGCCACAGGTAGAGACAGACCCCGAAAGCTGTATTCTCCAAAAACAGACAACAGATGGGGGGCTGGCTGCGCAGGGTCGAGGGATGATCGTGACGACAACGACGATCGGCGACGGCCAATCTGCCTATTTTACATTGGTTTTTCGTTAGAGGCAGTCGCTTGGTTTTGGTCGTCGGAGAAGTGGGAGAAGATCGACGACGACCCTGTGCAAGTTCGTGGGGCGTGTAGTTGGTATTACAGTTTTGGCGGGGGGTAAGGTCGGTCAATGTGGGTGTTTTGCCGATGGCAATGTTGTTTTCGAGGGACTGATAAGACGGAAATGGTGTTAGATATACGATTTGAGGGCATTCAACGGTAAAGATTGACGTGAAAGGGGTCTGGGAAAGTTGGAAACTGACAGAAACCTTGAATCATCCTAATGGCTATGATAAGTTCCATTTTCCCATGGGTTTACGGCTCGGCCAGCTTATTCACACCATCGAAAAGCCAGAATCGAACGCTGACCAACACTTTTGCGCGAACGCGAAGGTGAACACGAACAGATAGCAGGGAGCAAAGGGGCCCTAGCACGTCGAAGTGAACGTGAAGTGAAAACGCGGCCAACCGCAACAGCTTGTAGTTACGGGCCCCCGCGTCCAGCTGACCATCGCCCCCATCGGCGCCCGGCCTTGAGGGGCTAGCGTCCACCGCTGACCATTACGAGGCAGTCGGCTGGCTCGACTCGCGCAGTAGCACGTTCATTTGCATACGCGCGCGCAGTCACCTCTACCGTGGGCGTCTATCCCCTAGGCTGCCTGGCGGGCTACCAGCTCAACTCACTTTGTTCCTACAATAGTCAGCGTCCATCCATCCATCTAGCAAGTCCGAGGCTGTTAATAGTACAGGTTCGCCTAATGTAATGAATGTAAAACAAAGTGCGCTACACTTTTCAAATGAAGATGCCGCCAATCGCCAGCTGGCGAGGTTGTACTTGACCATCCTTTTCATTATGAATCTCAAATGCTTGCACAATGTCAGATTGTTACAACTCGTCGTCCACGGAGGGGGTCCGTTGTTCAAGTGATCAAAAGACGTTCGATTCCGACGTTTCGGTACGATGTTGCAGGTTAATGTCCAATTTCGGGAGTGCGCGGGTCCTCGCATCTCGTCGAATCAAACTACAGATCACTTTGAATTGGTAGAATTCTTGAGCGCTCACCCCTGTCTTCGCGTAATTGCGGAGTTGTTGCTCGACAAGAATCGGGACAATGGGAGAACATCGGGTCGCGACGGGTCGAGCTGTTTTTACGAGGGTTCAACATGACATGTATGAAGTGTCCTCCAGACGGCCTCAGGGCCTCCCAGCCTCAAGGGTTCAACGATAAAACGGGTTTAGAACAAAGAAAGATCAAAGGGGAGACCTGTTGACTTCGTGATTACAGTTGTTTCGAGGGTTTTTGTGTGAAATTCCGTCGAAATATCCAAATTAGAATCCAAATTCGTACATTGTGGCAAGATTGGGAAAGTAAAATGACCAAATAAACCCGAAAAGGTAGCCCTATGCCAATAACAAACGAATTTCACGGCCCCCTAGCGACACCTATGGCCCCCGACTACCGGAAATGGACTGACCATGTTGCATATTGCTGCCAGCCGAATGGCCGCCGCGCAACGGGGGAGGGCAACAACCAAGCAGGAAAGGGATATATGAGAACCCCTGCACGGTGCAGGCTTACATTTTGGTATTGGTCAAGGCGACGGAACTAAAGCAGGGGGTGTTGAACCATGAAGCCGACCCACCAAGCTCAATGAAATCTCAATAGTTTAAAGACAAGGATGGGATCGGGAGGGTTCGCTTCCACCCTCGCCCCACAATATTGGACAAGCATCCTTTGACATATCCATCCCGGAGACCTCCGAGACCAAAAAAATGTCCCTCAAAGGAGGGGGGTCGGTCGTCAGCTATGTCGTCCATCGTAGCGGGAATGACCAGCTTGGTCGGGTGGTTCCAGAAATGGACGACAACTCCCGCTTGCTGCTCAATTTTTAGCCTGGAATCGGCTAGCTAGCTGTCAATCACAGCCGAAAGGGGCTCCAGGAGACTCCAGAAATGGTGATCAAACATGTGGTTCGTCCACCTTCGTCGGGATTCCAATTTGCGCGCCTCCGAGGAAACAGCCTTAAATGTGTCAAAATGTGTAAGCTCGCGAGCGCGCCGAAAACCCTGCACTGTGACACATGCTTGTTTTGAGAGCGACCAAGTGGGGACTCCGATTAGAAGCCACAATGCCTGTTGCGGCCTGCAGATTACTAATACCTGGCTCTCCGGGAGGGATCTATGACAGTTTTTAGGGGTGTTGAATTGTCTGGATCAAATTAGCAGCGATATTGGAAAAAGTTAAATGGCCCATTACGGTAACTACAGTATCCCAAAACGATTATGGCTAAAAATAGGCAAAACAAACGGATTTAAAAAGTGATTAAGCAATGTTTTTGTAAATATTTTCAGACAATAAAACTATTCTGTTGCCAATAAACGAGACGAATATATTTAGAAAGTCTGTTTGAGCCTGGTGTGAAAAACAGCCTGGTATAAGTGAAAGTGAAAGTACGCACGGCTCATCCGATGGATTTGGATTTACACCCACTATAGCGCAATTGGGGCTTATTGTAAGGTATAGATGACATGTAAATACGGAAGGTGGACATGGTTTTGAAATGGAACGGAATGTGGATAAAGACGGATTATTGTTAAAAATAAAAACGAAATATTTGAAATAAGTAAGTTATGAATGAAAAAATACTTTCAAAAAACCGTTTCGGTCAATGATAACACCATAGAAAATGAGTAAAATGACTTCCAAAACCGATACAATACGAACCGATACAGATAGTCAGATTTCCAAGATATGGCGAGCTTTTCGAGACGCGTGGGACCTCCTGCGCAAATATTTACCTCTGCCTCGTCGGACAGGAGACATACCGATGGCCCAACGTCCCAGTCTTTGGCCATGTCTCTCATCGCCACAGGCGATTGGAGACACCCCAGAACGTTTGCTACAAAGTAATGCACTCGAATGCTGGGCCGTGAGTGTCAGGAATTTCAAGGGGATGGAACAGAACAAGCGGATTTACGAGAGTGAGTGGATCTTGGTCGTCATGAATGGTGGGGAACGCATGCATGTATGTTGATCTGTAATGTGATGCGCGCCTATAACACACTTCTGGACTATAAACGATAAACAAAAGGATATAACTTTGAAATCAGAAAATAAAGTTCGTCTTGAATTTTCATTCAAGTGGATTTGCAGACGCCCACACCAGCTTACATGGCCCCAGTAGACGCATATTGAATTAAGGTCAGTCTAAAAAGGCAAAAATAACAACCAATTTTGTACAAAAAAGGAAGGATTTTACATTAGCAAGGCGGTGGCGGAGATTTAGCACATGTTAAAGGGCAATGACACGTGAATTCGCCATTTCCGAAGGACGTCGACGTCGACCCCCACGCATTCCAATCACGTTGTTCAGACGATCGACATGCACATTACGATCATAGTATATGCATCTAGGCGTCGACCTCGTGTTTTTTGGATCGGAAGAAGTGAAAAAAAGCTAATGTAAGTAAACAGGGTGAATATAATGCAAAGAACAGGTGTATTTATTGGTTTTTGAGTTTTTGGAGATCGCCGCCTGGAACAGTGGTAATAAATAATTAAAATTTCAGTGTCAAAATGGTCAAAATGCACGTTCTTTATGCTTTAAAGTTGGGTTAACTCATATAAAAGGGTGTCATTAGAGGGTACAAATCCATCTGCGAGTTCAGTAAAAAGTAAAAACAGCGCGAGTCACAATTAGATGCATGTTTTACAACTTCCTTTCGCTGAAGTGCCTGAAAAAATAGGCGTCGCTTCCTTCCTGGTGCAATCAAAGAAGTCAGAGGGAGGCTGGGCCATAAGACACGTCTCACCCCGGGTGGCAATGTATGTGACATTTGCAGACACCCCTGGGGCTTGGGTATTTGTTGTCAACTTTTTTTGAGGGAGGAATTTCAATTTGGACGTTGCATCGGTTCAAAGGGATTGGAAATTCTAAATATGAAACTGCACGGATTTTAATGTTTTGAAGGGGTGTCAAAAAGCTTGCAAGAATGCAAAAAAGTCTTGATCCAGATAAGGAAGAAGCCGCTAGTGTTGACATCAGACCATTTCCGGAAGCATTTAGAAAAGAGAAACATGGTTTCGAAGGTGCGCGAAAAACAAAGCAATCCAGACATCACATCAGACAAGGGAAAAGCCGCTTGCGAGTTCATCCCTTCCTGGGTGGCGGTCAGTTTTGAGTGAGTTGAATTTTCTAGACAGTGTTCAGATAATTAGAACCTTCGAAAAACCCGCGGGAATTATGGTCTTAGCCGCATCCACCTTCACATAGTACAATTTTTGAAGGATTTAGATATAGATTTTACGGTAAAGATAATTCGAGTTACTGTTTTAGTAAATATAAAAGTTATTAATATTTGTAAATTAAAAACCAACGTCAATGATCTTATGAAAAGACCAAAAAATTACGACAAAAATCGAGAACCCTCCACATGACGCAAATTTCTCACAAATGCCCTCCAAAATCATCGTCACATGGAAAGTGAAACCCATCCCTTCCGTCATTTATAATAGTTTCCAAAAATGCACAAAACTCTAGCGTCATCATGGGTCGAATCGGTTTAGGACGTTAAGATGGTGTTTGTGTAATCTGCGTCTGTCACCAACCTTGCCGACGGAGATCACAACAAAGTGGTGCAATTCCATGTCCTTTTGGAACCGAACCATCTTTGCAGAATCGTCAAAACACAAAACCGACCCAAGATGTAGTCAACTTCTACCAAAAACGAGACAATTCTACTTAGTAGTTTGAAGTAGAACATAGGCTTTGCAAAACTGATCTCTAAACTATCACACAGCCACATCCGAGTTAAAACAAAGAAAAAAGCTTCTCCTTCTGGTGGTTTTATAGCGTTACTAAAAGCGTGATATAACTTAATTAAACCCAAACCCGAAACCAAAAACAGAAAAACAAGCACTTTCACAATGCGTTGACATAGACGACTGACTGGAAGTATGTCCTTAAAAATCGCATCTTTCCCTCCAGAAAACACACAACTGACATGACAATTTTTCGAAAACAAAAAATTTCATTTCATTTGCTTGTATCAGATCACGTAAATTTGTCAAAGAAGCACATTGATGGAAGTGGCAGGCTTTAATGTTTTCTGGAAATGGAGACAAACACTTGAATGGGTCTCCAGGGCCATTAAGAGGAGCTATGAATAGGGATGGTGTAACCCTGGAGCGGGTCATGATGAATTTTGTTTACGGAAATTTTCAGGGCCATCGTGGATGAATTACAAGCCATTTAATGGTGTCGAAATGGGAGAGGGAAATTGCATTTCATAGTTGCATGATAATGGGGGGTTTGATAAGGTGTCTGATGCATAATTTGGGCTTCCACTTCTTATTGGAATTATATTTTAACCGAAAAAGACAACTTTTATATAAAAACTAAAAAGACAAGGGTACGGTAGCTTGGCCGATTAGCAAGAGTTTTACCACCAAACAGAAGGCAACTTCGCACCTAGTTGTTAGTCAAACTCCCCAAACCTCCCATCCCTCACGGCTAATTAAGCCACCGGGGGCCCATAGGCGCCGAAGCCACCTCCCCGAAGACCAGATCTCCCCGGCACCTAGAATGCTGTCAAAAAGTTTATGTCGCCAATGTTTTTGCTTTTTTTTTTGAAAAAGCGTGAAGCACCAATTCGTCATGAGCGATGATGGCTCGAACATTGGTGAACAAAGCAAAAAAACGGAGCAAAGCTATGGTGAACAAAACTTTGGCAAATGTCCGGCCGAGCGCGACGATGGTTGTTGGAAATGAAACTGAAACTAGCCGACGGCGCAGGGGGAAAAGCCATTAATTATCACGTAAATTTTGGATGGCGAAAGCCCATGAGACACCTCTGGTTCTGGATGATGCGCGTCTCCAGGATGGCGGAGGGAATGGGTTTTTGGGGGTTCTGTGAAGTGTTTTTGTGGCGCCAAATGGATGAAAACTTAATTTAGAATTGAAATGAGTGGGATGGAGCGTGTCGTTTTCTGATAAAGCAGTTTGTTAGTTGGAAACTGGTGGAAGTGGTCGGTACGGTGGAGAGGGATGGGCGTACTTTGAAAATGTTAAAAAGTTGAAATGAGAACTTTGAACATTTATGAAACTAAATTAAAAATCGTAGATTGACTCGGATCTTCTCAATAATGACGGACGTGAAATAAATGAAATCAAATTTCCACGTGAGCCGCACACCATTTCCTTAAATCAAGTAGCCAAAACTTCAAAATGAAGTATTGAATAAACAAACTTCAAATGAGTAACGGCTTAGACCACGTATCTATCACAAGGTTGACCCATTGGTCTCCTTCTGAACTTTGACAGACTTACTTTAAAATGATATTTTAGACAAACATTACTTTCATGACACTTATTTAACATCATTTGGCAGATATTTTAACTGATAGTGCAAATTTTCCAAGATCAATTCAAAACTCACCCCAAACCACTTCCAAATCTCCAAATTTGCAACAAACTCAGCCCTAATGTCCAACATTAACCAATGAACACACCTAAAGCCGATTGCGATGAGCCAAAAGCTTTGTGTATAGCGCAATGTATGCGAGGGAATAAGCCTCGGAAAACTGCGCGAATCCGGTCGGCCGACGCCTGTCTTCGTTTTCTTCGATTGATCTTTCGTCCAACGCAGGCCAAGTCCGATGGATAGACTTTCGACTGACCGACCAAGCATGAAGCATAAGGGGATGCGTCTCTTCCGATCCGACTGTCTTCCACTTTTAAGCTAGGTGGTTAAGACTGGGCTATTTAGAAGTGCGAATTGTCTTGTGATGGAACGGGATGGACAAGTTTGGGCCCAAATTTGGGGAGATGAGGCTTACTAAGTAAGTCGGAATTGGAAAGGTAAATTTGACAAATATGGTGTTTGGGAATGTGTTTGTTGACAGATGTTTGAAATTTTTGAAATTTTTGGTGAGTCATGACGGAAAAGTGGCGGTCGGAAGTCAAGGGTTGCAATTTCCGGTGATAAAAAGGCAATCAAAGTGAATGTGAAGAAATTGGTGTCCTTAAATGGGCATTCCGTTAGCAGCTAAATTTGTAAACTTCAAAAGCGTCCAAATTTCAAACTAATTTAAAACCAATTTTATTTAATAACTTTTTCTTTTTAATCAGTAATCGAATTCAGTTTTTTGAAAGGAAGGAAAACCGGGCAAGAATCATGAAAACCATCAGAAAAACCTCGAAAAAGGCGATCCCAACGACTTATATAAACAACATTACAATAATTACATGTGATCATCATGCAGTCGTGGTGCCATTACGGACGGGTCGAATGCGTGAATAGTATTCCAGGACGTATGACTGTACTTCGGCATTGTTCATTCGGCCATTGCCGTCCTGGCAGTCTGGACACAGGAACATTGGCGGGAATTGGTATTTGAGGAACTTCGGGTCCTCGGTATCGCGGCCCTTCAAACGGGCATTCACAATGTTATGTGCTCGCCATAAGTAGAGATACGTGTCTTCGGTGGTTCGCACTTGGGCTTCCATCTTGAATGTCCTGGTGGTCATTTTTTGGAAGTGTTTTCGGCAATGTTCGCAGCCAAAGAAGGATAGGACGTAGTCGCGGATGGATTGCAGGATCGGGAGGGGACGGAACGTGAGATCTATAATTGTAAACTGCTGAAAATTCATCGGATTGTTGTTGATGCTTACCATTTTGTCCGGTTTTATAGGCAGATACAGTCAAAGCATGGAAGGTCGTCCACAAGCCACAGGTGTAGCCGCGATATTGCGGCGTGCTACCCTTACAGTGGTCCCAATCAGCGGAAATGGGGAAGGGGTTTTCAAACTGCTCTTCGGCACGGACAAATTCGGATTGCCAATCGTCGACGGAGAGGGCTTCTTCGAGGCCATGGGCATCGAGGAAGTCACGCATGTGGGCGAAAACGGACACGGCACGGGGACTGTTGGAGAGCGGGAGTTCGGTGTCGTTGTTTGTCGTGTCCAGGGTTACTGTGGGGAAGTTCTGGAATATTTTTGGGTCAAAAACTGATTTTCTTTTGATGAAGGAATAGGGAAAAGGTGAAAAAACTACATTTGAAGTCAAAAATTAAACATGAACCGAGTGTTTTCACATTTTTCTTTTCAAAAAGCTTTTCAAAGGTTTGCAAATGACAACAAAAGTTTTGTTAATTTGCAAAATCACTCTTAAAAAGTATTTTTAAACTCACATTAGCCAAAATATCCACAAAACTATACAGCGCCGACAAATTGGCCCCCACCAGTGGCCCACCATTCCTGGCAACTTCCCGGAACAGCGAATACCGCATCGCTTTGAGCATATCAGTTTCACTGACGTAATACAGCGGTTTACACTTTTCGGGATTCTCGAAGCACGAATTCGTCTTGTTTTTGCCGATGGCAAATGAGGGGTTCTTCGTCTCTTCATCCGTGGCGTGAAGGAATTCCTCCAATTCCGACAGCAATAATCTCCTCAATTCTGCGACCAAAACAGGGGTACGATCGCCGCGGCGGAAAACTGCCAATGTCGGGAAATCCGTGATGTGCAAAGCGTCGACGAGGGGGTGCCCTTTTAGACAGCGTCGTGCCAGAAGTTTATCGTTGTATTTGGTGAGATCGAGAAGTAACTGCGCTCCAACGAAAGCAGATGGGTCGGACTCAAAGACAATGGCCATGTGGTCTGCGGATTCGGAGGCGCCGGACCAGAGTTCGCCGTAGGTCGAGATGCTGGAATGGGTTTGATAACACTGGATGATTTGGACCGAAGGACCTACTCTCCAAGAACATCAAAAGTGGGCCAATCTTCGAAATGATTGATGGCATAATCCTGCATGATCACTTGGGTGATTTGATCACGCATTTCGGCGACGCTCTGATAGGGTCGGAGTTTGACGCCGTAGAAGGTGTCGGAACTGTTTCGAGGGAAGTACTGTAACTTTTTTCTTTAAAAACTGCATGATGTACGCTAAGTAAGAATACAAACCTTCAAATAAGGGAAAAACAAGATCCCATTAGCTTTGCAAGTATTCTCATTGAAAGGATCGGCGCAATTGATAGCCGCCACCTTGACGACTTTGCTCCACCCCCTCAAATCTTTAGCAAGATTCTTGTAGAGTGAAGCATAAGATCTACAGTGACCACACCAGTCTGAATAGAATTCAACGACGTAGGATGGGCAGTTTTCATCGGCATTACAGAAAACTGTATCGTTGAATGTTGTTTCGTCGAGCTGGACAATGCTGTCTTCGCTGGAATCATAGAGGGTCGGATTAGAGCCCTTTGGATAGTAACCGTAATCAGCGTGACTGGCAGTGGCGAAAGTGATGGATGTGAGGAGGATGAAGGCTGGGAGCAGCATGGCTCGGGCCTGGGGAAGGGTGGGTGGCTAAAATGGGGGAATTTGAATGGAAACTGATCGGGTTTGACGTAGATTTGACTCGAAAGGTATACGGTAACGCGTAGTTAAGAAATTCAAATGCCGTTTTGAGGGTATTGGATAAGTTTAAACTGAGAAAAAACAAAGATGGGAGCCATGCAATCACTATTTTAAAGAACTGTACCACAAATCAGAAGCAAACTACCCCATCTGACCCCCTTCAAGTCCTCACAGACCACCAATCAGAGGGATATCCGAATTTCACTCCCAACCTCCAGAAAAACGAATCCAACCCCGTCCACGATCCGAATCATCCAGATCTGCCTCGACTTACCCCCGCAGGTTAAAGGACTAACCCTAATGGATCGAAAAAAACCGAGATAAAGTGAAACATCCTCAGTCAAAGGTTGTCTCCGAACACGCCTGCCCCTCAGGGCAATACAGAACAGAATCGGGAGTGCGCGCCGTGCTAATGTAACCAGCCGCGGGTAAGAAGGCGACAAAAACAGGGGCGGAAAGGACAATGACACCTTCTCGGGCCGTGGTGTCACCATCCGACAATAGCCTCCTCCGCGCAGTAGTCAGTGTCATCGCCTGAGGGCCCCGAGATCGAAGAATGTGTCCGACAAGGGGGTGGGGGGAAAACATGGACAAGGAAAAACGGATTCCCTTTCCATTTTGGTGTCAATTTAAGGGGGGATTCAAGTGGGGGACAAGTTTGGATGGGAAGAGGCTTAATTTAGATCACTGTTTTTGGTGATTCACTTTTTAACGATAAAAACTGTATATCTTTGAGCGTTAATTTGTTTTTAAACAGGCTACAAAAGACAAAATCCAATTTCCTGATCATATCACTGATGTGAAGCCAAACAATGATCGCCAGAGGCAAGTCCACCCACTTGGTCATAGATCTGTCTCTATGATGGAATGGCCGGGTAAACAAGTACCTGGAAGTCGTCGGAACTCTCGGAAGTCCTTAATCTCATCAACACTTTTAAGTCCTAAGGACTCTAGATTGCAGACAAAACAATCTCAACTTGATCTTTTGGTTGGAAAATGGTCATAAAACTGTAAATTATAAAAAGTAATACAAAACCCGATGCAAAAACATCATAAATGATATGAATAACAAAACTGCGACAAAATAGTTCAGTCTTTGTGGATGATCTTACCCAGGTCACATACTGACCTCCTTTCAGTCATGATGGATCGTCTTGGTGTGAACAGAATTGGAACTTCCCGAAAAAAAAGTAAACAGACACATAACATAAATTCAAAAAACTGCAAACTCAGTAATAAATAGGGTAAATATGAACCTAATCTATGAAGAATCCAAAAATTTGACCCGTAAAAACTGATCAAAACTCATCAGCACGGCAAAAGGTCAAACATGTCAGGCCCCTGACTGGGGTAGAGAGGGCATTCATTGTCTTTGGAAAATAAAAGGGCCCCAAGGTACTTCCGGACGACGTGTCAAAAAGTATGAAAAGGTCGTCGTCGGTGATGGGTAAGTAAAAATAAGTTTGACAGACGTTGACGAGGTGGACTGGATTGCTTGGGGCGGCTTGTGCCAAGATCGAGCCCCGATCAAAATGCCTTCTCCTGTGGCTTGTGCCGCGGTATCAGATGGTATCACTTGGAACGGAAGCTGGATGGGCACAAGGCCAAATTCTATTGAAACATGTCAGGATTTTTTGCGTTTTTGCAGGGAAAGATGATGGAAGAGGGCGTTGGAGGGGTACTATTGGGCACTTTTTGACCTATTGCCTGAGGGGATTTGGGATAGAGGGGATCAGGGGTTTGACCTTTGTGGAAATCAAGAGTGAAAATAGAGTTTTTAAACGTGGAAATTCAAAAAGAAGCAAAATAAACTGCGAAAAAGTGTTGCAGAGCCTTCACAACATCCGCATTTCCAAACCCCAGACACTCAAAATACCTAAAACCAACTTTGAACTTTCCAAAACCACCAACCTTATAAAACTTCCACCCAAATGACACACCATGCCCCCACAATTAACCCATAAAACCAACTTCCGACGCAACCCTAGGCCGAACCCAATCGACGAAAGTACCAAACCGCACACAAGACTATCGTAAATCACAACGTTGCCGACGTCGAAAAGGAGTTTCAGCGCCAACTTTATGCTTTTTATTTCTACACTGTGAGTGTTGATCACGTTTCTTAGCGGTTTACCTGGCGACGGAAGTCAAAGTTCAGACCAAAGGCAATTAAACACTGATCATTTTGGAATGTGTTATACGTGTTACCGCAAAGGTTACAATGATCAATATTTAGAATTGGTATTTTACACTAGTAAATTCCATGGTCCAGGGGAAACATTCAAAAATGTCCACACAATGACCAATGGAACCAGTTTTGCAGAAATGGATGATGCTTCAGCTGTCAAAAATATACTACGCAATCATGTAGCGGCTGCATGGATGGATGGGGGTTTGAAACTAGATAAACTGGCCTATTTTTTTGAATGACAATGGTTAGAGGAGATTTTTAAATGGAAACGACACGGTAAATTATGGATATGACCTTTTTGGAGTGATAAAACTGTTGGATAGTCGGTTTCGAGCAAATAGGCACCAGAAAAGAGTAAAATAAAACTAAAACTGCATATAGGGTTTGCCCAAACTCAAACAATTATGCGATCAACAAAGTAATGGCTATTTGGGTGGAACCCCTCCCTTCCGTCCGCCTTTTTTTCTTATACTTTGTCAGAGGGGATTAGTGTTAGCACAGTCGAATCGACAAATCTTTGTGTTTTTTCTTCGAACGATGAATTGGAAAGGGGCTGGTCATCATCACTTTTTTCAGCCCCATTAGTCTGTCAATAATGTCCTGCGCAAAGCTTGATCGTCGAAAAACGAGGACAGGAAGTGGGGTGGTTTGTGCATGTAGTCCGTCAACTGTTTCACGGTTGTTTAGATGGGTCTTTGTGGTCAGTGGTCACTCTAGATGGTGATGTTTTCTTACAATGATAGTGGTTGCTGGAGTTTGTTGAAATTAAAACTGTCGTTTTTATGTGTTCAGCTTATCATTTATTCATGTTTTACGTAAAAGTACATAATGATGGGCATTTTGTATGTGCAAACGGTGAAGTCCAATTCGCATACATTGCATGACGAACGTTGGATCTTCATTCGCACATCCATGGAATGGCAGCACAGCTATTACAAATTTTGGTGTGCAAATGCATAAAGTGTGTAAGTTTTGGAAAAACTGAGGCATGGTTTAAAGTGAATCAAATCGTTAAAAACTAAAAACTGATATTGAAGAGCTTCAGTGGATCAGAGTTATGCTATTGTTCATATCACAAGTTTGCCGAGATAAACGACTTTCAAATGCATAAACTGTCTTGCTGGTAACCGTATCGATTGTAAATGAACGTCAAGCAACAAAATTCATCACGTTCTGAATCAAAAACTGTTGTTTTTTTTATGTACAAAGTACCCTCACTCAAATCATAAGTATGTCGATTGATCGCAATCGCCAAATACTTTGTGGGCATGAGCAGGGATGCGAAGGGGATATCCCCGGGGATTTCCCCCGGGGGATATCCCCGGGGATATCCCCATTTTTTGATTTCCCCCGGGGGATTTCGCAACGGACTTTTTGAAACATCTCAAAATTTTTGATCAATGTCATCAAAACATCATGAAAATCGTGATTTCCGACAATGTTAGAACCTTAGAAGGAAATTACCCACAAAGGAATTCTTTAAACTAATAATACGATACCGTAACATTAAGGACCAAAAAAACCCAAAAGTTGGTGCCGGGGGATATCCCCCGCATATCCCCGGGGATTTCCCCGGGGATATCCCCCGAATTGATTTCCCCCGGGGGATTTCGCATCCCTGGGCATGAGTCTCAAGTCGATGGTCCTCGGAACACCTATGTTTGACGAGAGGTTATTGCGTTAGGTAAGCTAGTCAAGTCAACGAAAGTATGTCGATCGGCAAAGGCAAGGTCGTCGATTTGATCGGAACCCGATATTGGGGCGCCATTTGTTGTGAGGTCACTTTATTTGGCGATTGGGATGCTTATGCAGGTGCGTTTGAGTGATTGTTTGCTTTGGTAACTGATTTGGGTTTGAATTTGGAGGGGTTTGATTGGATTTAAACTGTCAAGGTGATCATCTTTGAACTATCAAGAAGTTTTGTTACGGTAATTTTAAACTTTGAACAGTAATTTCGGATCTGTGGTAAAACTGATGCAAGTTTTTTGCTGTAACTAATGACCCAAACGGCTCCCTTAAAAGAACAAAGCCCCTTAAAGCCGATCGATCCGGCCATTATTGCGCCATTCTAAATATGCCGGGACATGGACATGGGCAAGCCGATTGGCCGCACACAAGAGCCTGTTGGTGCGCCGTGCCATTGCCCCCAGAGGCAATGACGCCACCATCTCGAACTGTGACCGTCCAGTTTTCGTGGTCGCGCGAGGGTCGGTGGCACAGTGCCGCCGGCTCGAACCAACCCACGGAGGGCGAGTCGGACCCGCCCCGCCCCCATATCGGGGAGGAGGTTGTTGGTGACCACCATCGCTCGTCTTTTGCGCAGAGAGCTGAAGCTGTCGATCGCGCCAGGGCCCCCATGTTGTTGGGGCTGTCTAGTTTTTTGGCGGGAAGCGGCATTCGGGCGGGACGCTAGCCACCAGTTCCGAGCCCACTGACCATAGCAAAGCGCTTGAGGAGGTTTATCTCGTGGCTTTCGCTGATAGACCATGGTGCCAGTCGTTATCAGTTTGTTTAAGGGTAGCTTGGAACAGACTTTTTTTTTGGTTGGAACGCCTTTCCCTTGCCCTGCGAGATAGTAAAGTCAGGCCCCGATCGCGAATTGTCATCCTTGGTCGAGTTCGATCGAACGTGGCGCGAGAGCGAACGTGAACGCCATGCCACGGCCGGTGTAGACGACCAAAGGTGCGTTCGCTTTGCACGTTGCCTCGAACGCCCCTTTCGTCTCCCACCGCGAGTGCTATCATAGCCCTGTTGCGCGCATTCTTCGTCCTTTCTATCCCCTCCGTCGTCGTTTCGTCATTTGCCAGCCTTCTACCTCCTCACAGCTTCTCCTTTCCCCATTTCTGACCTTTCCATCGGATTCCTCGGCCCCTAAACCCCGTCCTCCGTGAAAATCAGCATTTTCCGCGTCCCTTTGGCCCTATTTCATCATTTTCCGTGTTCCTTATATCCAATCCAGACTTTCAGGTATCTCCCCCGGCCTAAACACTTCCAGAAGCACTCCCTCCCCTGCTCGTGCCTGTCCGGACCCAATTTACAGAAGCCCCTTTGTGCCAAGATGATGCTGCGTAACCGAAACAAGAACAACGAGAATGCGGCCCCGGCGGCGGCGGCGGCAATTCGGCCTCGCAACATGAACGCCCAACAACCGGATGCGGCGCCCTTGAAGGGTGAGAAGCGGGTCATCGATGCGACCAAGCCGGGAGTCGATGCCACGGAGCCACAGGCCAAGCGGGTCGCGATGAATGACATCAGCAAGGTTGGTGATTTGCATATTTTCATCGTTTTTATGGCCCCTATTTGCTGCTTACCATTTTGTTGAACCTGAATAACCATGTCCGACTTGCAGGTCTTCTCAAATGTCGTCCTGGATTCGACGAAGAAGCCCACCGATCAGAAAGCCCGCAAGGGTGCGTCGAGCAATCGCGCCATGTCGGTCATCGCCGAAAACAGTGAGAACGTTGAACCGTCATCGCCGGCCCGTGTGGATCCATGTCCGGACTACGATTACGATGCGGAGTGCGGCAAGGATACCCTGCAAGTGGGCGAATACGCTAACGAGATCTTCACGTATTACCGCCATCGCATGCCGTTATTCAAGATCGGAAAGTACATGGAGCATCAGACTAACATCAACCCCCAAATGCGTGCGGCCCTGATCAACTGGATGGTCAGCATTCAGGAGCAGTTTGAGCTGAATCACGAGACGTTGTATCTCGCCGTGAAGGTCGTCGACATCTACCTGGATCGCACGAATCAGAAGATTGTTCGCAGCGATTTGCAGCTCATCGGTGGGACGGCTATGTTCTTGGCTTCGAAGTATGACGTGAGTTTGGAATTCCACTTTTTTGAAAGATAGAAGTTGATGGAAGCCTTTTCAGGAGCGCTTGGCCCCACTCATCGATGACATCAACTACCTCTGCGATGACACCTACACGAAGCAACAGGTCATCCGCATGGAGCTCATCCTGTTCAAGGCGGTCGGCTTCGATCTCGGCATACCGCTGAGCTATCGTTTCCTCCGTCGCTTCAGCCGTGTCATCAAGAGCGACATGCACACGCTGACCCTGGCCCGCTACATCCTCGAGTCGTCGCTGTTGTTCTACGAGTTTGTCACGGTCAAGGATGACATTCTGGCGGCTGCGGCCTTGCTCCTGGCCCTGCGTATGAAGCGTCGTGATTGGGATGCTCGTCTGACCAAGTACACGACCTACACGCTTGAAGAGGTTGAGCCGCTCTCGTGGATGCTCAACCACATGATCTACAAGCGCAAGACCCAGTATGCGGAGTTCCAGACGATCCATCTGAAGTACTCCCATAAGTAAGTCACCCTTTCAAAGTCTTCTGGCACACTTACAGTATCCCATCTTTCAGCGTCTTCTTCCACGTCGCCGCGACCCCGAGCCTTCCGGACAAGTTCCACCCCCGCGCCGCCATCACCATCCCAACCAACGTCATCAACCAATAAACCGTCCGCAGCGTTCCTGCGCCCCGATCCACGGGTGCCTTGATTCCACCGACGCCGCCTTCACCACTCATCCCCAGCATCTCATCACTTTCTTCGTTTCTACATGGCCAAAGGAGCCGATCTCTTTTTGTGTAACATTTATTGTTTTTCTTATCCCTTTACAATTTACAAAATGTTGTCTAGCATTTTTTGTTGTTTCTTTTTTGGATTGTTTTGCACGAAATTTTCGACTGTAATTAGCAAACACATCTCTCTTATTTTATCAGATTTTTTCTTTGAAGTAAAGTAACCTCTCTCGTATTTAACAGTATTTCTCTGTCATCCAATCTTGCTGATTGAAAGCCGCTCCCTCGCTCCATTTTTGCCACCTCTGCTCGCGCTCCCGCTCGCTTTCCTCTGATTGTGGAATCAAGGCTGTTTTAGCCATGCGTGTAGCGTTTTGAATTCGATTAAATTTGCTTTATTTTTCATTTTGGACGCGGGTCGAATAAAGATTGGAATTATTTGATTTTGTTTTGAATTTAAAGTTGTTGCTTGATACATTTTGATACCTTTTTTTAGTCATTGCTTGCAATGATGGCCGTCGTCCATGTTTGTTTTGAACTGATAACGTGAAATAATGTTTATTTACGCTTATCAACACAAAATGTAAAGAAAGTCATTTGAAAGGTATTGTTATACGGATGCGTTCGTTGATAAAGTTTTCTTTGAGGCCTTTGAATCTAGTGACAGTTCACTTTCGACTTCTTCTATCTTTTCATAGGTGAATGCCGCTGGCTCGGTTGTTGAGACGAAACAGAAAACAAAATTTGACTGAAAAACCACTTCAGGGTTACTGTAATGTCATTTTTGGTTCTTACCCCAATAAGTGTGACCGCCAAAATGAGAAAAACGCTACGCCATTGCGATTTTGAAGTTTCATCTTCGACAAACAGCCAAACTAAAGCTGGGCCCAAGAATAGTGTCAAACATTTGATAAATTGGATGCAGGAAACGATAAATGCTGTATATTGCCTAAAGTTTTAAGATTAAACCAAAATTTATCAAAAAGCTAGCCATACTGTCCGACGAGGGTCGCTGCTTTGTAAAATCCGCCACAATTAGCCGCTAAAAATCCGTGAATAGCAATAAACAAAATCACAGCGATTAGTGGCTTGTCATCTGGGATAAAGCCAAGTACGGCATAGAGGACTCCGGCCACAAAAAGGGACAAAGTGTTGAAGAAGATCAGTTTTTTGTGTTCGCAGAAGTAACTAAAATCGAAATTTTTTAACAATTTGAGACAAAAGAGTCAATACTCACGTAAATTTGTCACTTATGTACCCTGTTATGAGCTTACAAACAACCTGCAATATTGCCGGAAGTGCCCCAATGAAGCCAGTGTGCTCCACACCGTAATGCAGGACCTTATTGATGTAAGTCGGCGTATAAGTCGACAAAAACACGATACATCCAATGTCAGCAAGTGCGTTTAGCCAGATGACCAAGACATACGGGTTTTTACAGATTCTCCAATAAGGCACAGTTTTGCTACCGTACTTCAATGCGTCTGTTTTGTTGGTGTGAATCGTTCTGATTTCTGTCCCCGAAACGGCAAAATGACTTTCAGGGTGGTCACTGTAGAACAGTCCCCAGAGGCCAAACAGGATGAGACAGGCAACTCCATGGGTGTAGTAAACAAGGGGCCAGCCATGGGATGATTCACAGAGCTAAAAGGTTGAGGGTAATCTGGTGCAGAAAAGCGACACATAATAAAGTTTCAAAAACGTACAACACCGGAGATGGGATTTGTGGCGACGCTGGAGAGACTCGTGAATGACGTCAATAGACCCAGGAAGATTCCGACTTCTGTTAGGGTGGCCCAGCGGATGACAATGTGACCGATGACGGCGAAGTTGGAGGAATAGGCGACGCCCTGGAAACAAAAATGAGATTATCTACTGTTTTGAGGTTTATTTTGGGCGAATAAGGGGAGCGCTATTAGCACTTTATTTTGACCTTGTATGAAATACACATTCGCACAGTGTCTGAACGCGTATTTCACACAGTGTCAAAAAATGTGCGAATGACACAACACCCATTAAAACCCAATAACGACTGACCAACAAAACACGATCAATAAACAACCACCACTTTCCCATACTCGCCGCCAATGGCACAGCTGCTGTTGCTGCGGCACTTAGAAGGCCACTTCCCAGGAATACCCATCTCGCGCCATACTTCTGATAGGCATACGTAAACGGAAAAGTCGCTACTGCCGATCCGCCGCCGACGGCCCATTGGAAAAGCGACTTATCGTACTGTGAATAGTCATACAATGGCACTCCTTCCGGAGGCTTAAATGCATGCGGATCAGAAGTATTCAAGGCCGGCGTCATGCAAATAAACGTAAAATTAATCGTGATAACATTGGAATATGTCGAAGTCAGGCAAGCCACGCCTAGAATCAGAATGGCATAGCGATACTGATTTCTAAAAGGTCCCCAACAGCATGAAGACAGCTCTTTATTGTCATTGTCGACAAATTCGAGAGATTCAATGGCGGACTTGGTCGGGGACATCGAACATGCAGACTGACAATTGGGAGTTCAAAGTTTTACAGTGGCAGAAATTTAAGGTAACTGTGATTTACGGGATAAACAGGGCGTTCCCCTCAGGTCATGAGAGGATCCGGATTAACACTGGCTGGGTGGAGCGTCAACGGGGAACCTTATTTGGCTGGAATCTGTGGGGTGACGCTCAACACAAACCTCGCTGGCGTCCAATATGTTCTTTTATCAAAATTAATTCAAAATAAATCACATGAAAGCTATGCTGACGCTTTCTTTGCAACAGCCTTCTTTGAATCCTTCTTTGAATCTTCTTCCTTTTCTTCTTCTGCGTTTTCATTGCCGGCTTCTTCTTCCTCGTCGACTTCTTCGATCTTTTCATAGGTAAATGCGGCAGGCTCGGTTGTTGAAACAAAGCAGAAGACGAAATTGGACTGAAAAATCATGGTTCAGGGTTACTGTATTGTCATTTTTATGTCTCACCCCAATTAGTGTAACCGCTAAAATAATGAATACAATACGCCATTGCGATTTTGAACTATCATCTTTCACAAATAACCAAACAAGACCAGGGCCAATGAATAATGTCAAACATTTGATAAATTGGATGCAAGAAACGATAAATGCGGTGTGTTGTCTGAAATGCAACGACTTATGACTAAAAGTTATCAAAAGATAGCCTTACTGTCCAACAAGGGTCGCTGCTTTGTAAAACCCGCCACAATTAGCTGACAGGAATCCGTGAATCGCGATAAAAACAGACACGGCAATGATTGGTTGGTCATCTGGGATAAAGCCAAGTATAGCGTAGAGAACTCCGGCCATGAAAAGGGACAATGTGTTGAAGAAGATTAGTTTGATGCGTTCATGGACACAACTGAAATCAACTTTTTTTAACAAAACACAAAAAATGCGAATTCCATACTTCAATTTGTCGCTCATAAACCCAGTCACCAGTTTACAAGTGACCTGTAAAACCGCCGGAAGAGCCCCGATGAAGCCGGTCTTTGTGACACCGTAATGAAGGACCTTATTGATGAAAGTCGGTCCATAAGTCGACAAAAACACGATACATCCGATGTCGGCCAGGGCATTCAGCCAGATGACAAGGACATACGGGTTTCTTATGATCTTGAAATAGGGGACAGATTTGCTACCGTATTTACGTGCATTTGTTTTGTTCTTGTGAAGCGTTTTAAGTTCTTTGCCCGAAATGGCGAAGTGGGTTTCAGGGTGGTCACTGTAGAATATGCCCCAGAGGCAAAACAGGACGAAACATACAGCCGCGTGGGAATAGTAAACGATGGGCCAGCCGTATTTGCATGCACAAAGCTGAAAAGGTAAGTGTAATAAAGTGGCATTGAAGTAAGTTTCAAAAACTTACAATACCAGAGATCGGGTTTGTAGCGACGCTGGAAAGACTCGTGAATGCCGTCAACAAGCCCAAGAAGAATCCGACTTCGGTTAGGGTGGCCCATTTGATGACAATGTGACCGATGACGGCGAAGTTGGAGGAGTAGGTGACGCCCTGAAATCGTCATTAAACTTCATTTAAAAATATTTGAGACGTATTTTGTGCGAACACAGAAAGCCCCATTAGCACATTACTTTTGCATTGTATAAAAAACACCATTCGCACGCTTTGCAAACGCAATTTTCGCACAGCGTTAAAAAAGTGTGCAAATGACCCAACTTCCATTAAACACTAAAAACAACCCACCAACAAAACGCGATCAGCAAACAGCCACCACTTGCCCATGCTTGCCGCGAATGGTACAGTCACCGTCGACACGGCACTGACAAGACCACTAACCAGAAAAATCCATCTTGTGCCAAATTTCTGATAGGCATACGTAAACGGGAAGGTAGCCACGGCTGATCCGCCGCCGACAGCCCATTGAAACAGGGACTTATCGGATTGGGCATAGTCGTACAAAGGCACCCCCTCCGGAGCCACGAAGTTATTTGGATCGGTAGCATTGATGGGTGGCGTCATGCAGATGAACGTGAAATTGATAGCAATAACATTTGAACTCATCGATGTCAAGCAAGCTACGCTGAGAAGCAAAACGGCATAGCGGTATTTGTTCTTGAATGGCCCCCAGCAACAATTTGATAACTCTTCATCGGGGACTTCATCTTCATCGGGTTTTTCGTCCTTGGCCTTCTCATCCTTAGACTTTCCATCCTTAGTTTTTTCATCTTTAGCAACTTCATCATTGGCATTTTCGTCTTTTTCTTCATCATCATTATCAACGTCGGGTTTTTCATCACTGACTTTTTCATCGTCGACTTTCTTATCCTTGGCTTTTTCATCAAGCGATTCCGAGTCGGACTTCTTCGGAGGCATCGAACCTGCAGACCGGGTTCAGTCTTACAGTAACGCAAGACCGGGAGACTGTAGAAATCGGCGCGTTCCCGCGAGAGAATCCGGAGTTACACTGGCCGGGTGGACTGTCTACAGGAAGCCTTATTTGACCAAAAATCTGTTCGTAATGCAGATCTCGGCTAATACGCAGGTGCAGACGTGCAATTAGTAAAAACTTTGTTCAAAACAGCAAACAAGCATGGGATAATTGGCAAGCACTACCAGTGAAAAGTTGGATCTGATTAACTTAACCATCCAAACACCTGAAAAGTGCCGTCTTGTGTTTTTTACATGCATGCGTATTCATCCTATTATAATTCAGTTGATCTTTCTCATGCAAATATACTCTTTATCTGAACATTATGAATAAACAAGGTAAGTGTCACCGTTAAATTTGTCTACACAGGGTAGTTGTACAATAAAAACAGACAAAACTGCTATGTGGAATAAATATTAATTTGGATTACAAGTCTTACAAAAGCAGATCAGATCAGGCAGAAGTCTTGGCCGCGGGCGGTGGGGCCGGCAAGCTTCCAGGACCCTTTTTGACGACAAAGATTCGATTGCCAGCGACGGCGATGGTGTAGGAGAAGTCATAGAGGTAGGTGATGTTGATGGAGCGGAATTCCTCGCCCGGAACGATCTGCTCGCTAGTGCCGACATTGACGATCTTTTCAAAGTGTTTCGCGAGGGACGCGTCATCGGGCATGTCACCGGAGACCTGAAATGGCGATTCGTTCAACTTCCGGAAGCCAAAAACTACAGTAGGAACACACCTGAAGAATCTCGCCATCCTGGATGACCATGTATCCGAGGAGGTCCGTCACGCCGGCCAACATGTTCGTGATTTCGGTCATTGTCGGATTAGTCTGAAGCACAAAACGTGAAAAACGATGAAAAAGCAAATTCAAAGGTATTCAGAGCCATGGAAACTCATAAAATCCACAAAGAAAGAGCAAAAGTGATCGGTTTATTACATTATAAATTAAATTCATTGATCATAGCGTTATCACATTAGTCTTTTCATGCTTTTCCAGCAATGCTTTCAACCCATCATCGAACTTATCACAGCGAATAGGCATGTCCATCGAGTAGAAAGGGTTTTTCAATGCAAAGTCGGCATACAGTTCATACACTTTACGGAGGAGCGCGTCCAAATTTGAAGTTGACGTGACTGGCGCGACCACGATGAACTTGATACCCGTTACTGATTGGAAGCAATGTAATCTGAAAAGTCGAAATTCCATCAAAACACAATGAAACTTCAAAAAACATACTTGAATTGAGTCGTTTCCAACAACTTGATGCCACTAGACTTCGCCGCTGGGCTGACTTGAGCCGCGATCGCATACAACGAATGGAACGTACTCGCAATGATGATTTTCTCATTGGCAGAAAGGATCGATGGCACGAAAGACAGCGACAATGGGAAGTTGGAGGCGTCATTAATGAAGGCAAAGAAGTCGGTTTCCTCGCCGGTGGTTTCATGTACGAAACGGCAACCTGGAAAGATATCGATTGATTTGATTTGAGCACAGACAAATGCACTCAAAGAACACAAAACACGTGGAGCAGATCATCCCGAGCGGATAATCTGTTTCAACGGAACTAATTTCGCGAGTACGTGCGTAATAAAAACGATCACTAACCTTTCAACGGGATCCCATTGACCGCATTTACAACATATCTCAATTTAATACCGTCCCGAGCACCGAAGATTACGGTGGGCTTATTATCAATGTGTTCGATGTGGACATCGAGGGGGTAGTCGAAGGTCTTCTCGACTTTGATGTTCTCATCTTGCTTGTTTTCCCATTCAAAGATGAGACTGCCGGCACGATTGATGATGAAAAGGTGGTACACTGATGACATCCTAAATGGCACAAATTGAGTAGACATACAGTTTAAAACGGTTTCAGATACTTAGATGGTTGAATTAACCATTGAAAATCGAACTTTGAACAATAACAAACTCAACATTTATCAAAAAAATTAACAATGTTCAAAACGCAAAATTTAAAAAGCTTCAAAATCAACAAATCAGATTCCAAGCTCATCAAATCGAATCGCTTGCAATCCTTCACCAGCAACAAGGAACCCGGAACGTGTCAACCGTAGGGACATGGGATCGCCCACGCAGAGGGGCTTTGAAATCAGCTTTTCAAAACTAGAAAAATCGTTAGAGATGGCAGTTATGGCAAGGACGCCTTCGGAAGAAACACTGGCAAGTCGGAAACGTGATGGATCGCTTTCAACCGAAAAGGTGACCATGTCTAAAACGTCAAAATTAAACTGTGAACACAAAATATAAAGTTGGAACTGACCCGAAATCTGCGAAAAATGCAAATCTTCAATTTTCAACAGAGGATCCGTTGCCGTCAGATCGACAACATACACAGATCCGCCGTCATCACCCATGATAACAATGTCATTTGCTCGAGGCACTGACGCTGGAACGGCGCAAAGGCCTAGGGTTCCTGCTTCGTTGGGCCTTTGAGATCGGTAGACAGGTTCAGTTTGATCAGATTCGGCGTTGGCTTCTGATTGAGGCCATTTCAACGCGTAAACCGTGCCAGAAGTGCCTACGGCGAAGATAGATGAAAAATCGGGGGCACTGGCGACTTTGCCAAAAGTGCCTTGATCGGGGCATTTGAAGGCGTAGATCTTTTTGAGTTGATTCGTCGGATGCTCCAAATCGAAGGAATAGGCTTGCAATTCGCGGATTGACGTCGCAGCGAAGATGAACAACTTTCCAGCGTCTTCACGGACCTTGACGGAGACGACACGGTAGTCTGGAGTACCTTCATAGCCGGCGAGGGAATTCAAATCTAGAAAAGGAGTACTGTATGAGCGAATTTGATGGCATAGAAACTCACAAGCAGGCAAAACCTGCCATAACCGAACTTCCGATCGACCTCCAGCAGTCACGATGTAGGTATTCTCGCCGACAGTGATCACTTCGACGCAATGAATACTGCTCAAATGGGTGAAATTCCGGCAAACTGGTAGCGGAAGGCCGTTGTCGGACAACTTCGATAGAATCACTTGCGTATCTACACCGACAGTAACAATAGCCGGTGTTTCGCCTTCACGATTGACTTCAACGGCGCCGTATATTTCGCTTTTGTGGAACGGCCCCATCGCAAAGTTGGCCTTCGGAATCTTGCCTTCAACAACCTTCAGCTCACCACGGACAATGTATTCAAAGCGAACTGTCGTCAGATCATCGCCTTCAAAGGTCGGAAAGACGCTCATAATACGATTGCCGCCGCCACATTCGAACACGATGAGTGGGTTTGTGCCCTTGAGGCTTGTGACAACGAATTCAGGGCCTCGGAAACCCCAAATGTACGGAGTTGTGGAACTTGAAGGGTTGCGTGGCGACAGGAAGCCAGCCGGGGTTCGAATGGTTGACCAGGTTTCAACGAGTTCGAGGGCTTTGGATTCTGGAAACGTGAAAATCAGATGAAGAATTGACATTACAGTAAGCTTACCCAGAATCGTGAGCAGAGAGCATTTGCCATCCCTGGTCAGGGCATAGAAATGCGTCTTTTTCAAAGACTTGCTGTCCCAAATGAGATCCACGACGACATCCTTCTTGGCAGCGACACAGATTGAATCAATGATCATGTTTGTGTCTTCATCGTAGAGGGAAACATAACCCCTTCCAGTGCCTATAACCATGAATGGACCATTGGTGATGGCACACTTGATTGGGAGGCCTTTTTCGATGTGGAAGTTGGTGAAACTGTTGGTTGAAAGTTCGACCATTACCTGGAATGCCGTCAAATGTGAATTTGATCGATTATGTTTTAAAATCCAACTTACAGCTTTTCCCTGCCTCGAAACAGCCAACAAATGTGAATTCCCAACCAGACAAACACCACCTAAAACATCCGCCATTTGGAACTGACTCCCACCAGTCAGTGTCGCCGCATCGATCACATAAACAACTGAATCGCCTGAGGTTATGATGGTTTTGCCATTAGGAGATATCATCAATGTATTGTATCGCAGTTTTAGGCCTTGAAATCCGTCCACTGGTGACAATTCGTCGTTGATCTTACGGTATTTCAAGTCCTTCTTATCATCGACGACGTAATAAGTCGAATCCCGACCCTTCGCAAATGATCTCACAACGCCCAATTCCGGACTTTCAACAAATTCCATCTGCTGCCGGAGGGCTTCCACATTGAAAAGAGCGCCCTGGGCACTGCATCCGATGAGACAGCCGTCGGCGATCGCGATGGCCATGACCTTCCCCGTGGCGCTTTCATATTGATGGATGAGGTGGCCAGAGTTGGCTACGGTATCATACTTCCAAACTGCGGTTGTATCGCCGGCGGTGTAGACGTAGGGATTCAGCGGGTCGGAAGTTAGATCAACACAAAGGCCTCGGATGCGATCTTGATGGCCGTAGGCAACAAACTGCTCTTCGCCGTCTTTGAGGGTGAAAATGCGAAGGGCACGGTCGTCGCCGATGGAAAAGATGTGGGTTGGGGTTATGTGGATTCCGAAGACCATTCCCTGCAATTTAGAGATAAAATTTTGATAAAATTGTATGACGAAACGCTCACATCATGTCCTTTTAGCGAAAATAACCTCTCAGGTGGCTCACTTCCAAGTTTGAAACTCTCTATTTCACCGAAAATACCCCCAGTAATGACTTGGAGGCTTTCTAGCGAATCGCCGATGAAATAGGCGCTGAATCTGAAACAAAAAAAGTTGTCAAAAAGTAAAATTCAAAGCAAAAAAGACTCACATAGTGGTTACCGGCTCCAATGTAACTCGTCTGACCAACTCAAACCCATCTTCTTTCCTCACAAAACTGTAGAAATGCTTCTTCTTCGTCACAGCAACAACAGTCGAATCGCACTTCAGGAACTTCGCCGCCGCGATATTATCACCGACATTGTGTTTCCAGCGAATGGTGAATTCTCCGTCGACTTCTTCTAACACGGATAGGTTAGATCCACCGGCGACAACAACGTCTGGAAAAGAAAAAATATATAAAACGACCGAAACAAAGCCAACAAACTTACAAGAATCATCAACGCTGATATGTGAGACAACCAAGGGCGCTGGAACGATTTCAATGGTGTTAATCAGCTTGAGATGCTTGTTGGAGCCGGTTTGGATGAGGGAATAGATCTCGAGAAGGTTGCCATTTCCTGGAAATTGGAATTTTTTGAAGGATGAATGCGAGAAAATTGAATGAAAGCTTACCGGCAAAGATGATGTTCCGAACCGGGTCTGCTACCAATGTATAGCGGTAAGCGACTTGCTGGAGATGCATGGTGGGGATGTCAGAACGGCATTGGTGGATAACAGCGGGATTAAAGTTGAATCTGAAGTCGGAAATGGAGAATCAAAAAGTTGTGAAGCTTGCAAGTCAGCTTCGACGGAGTTTTCACTGTTCACACTTTGCCAAGGAAAACTGACGCGGTGAATCACGCTTCAACTTTGACTTCGCTTTTTGATTTTGACTATACTTTGTCGTTGCTGATGTCTAGAACGCTTTTATCAAGTGTAATCTGTTATCAGTGGCGATTCTGACGCCAGACTTGATGCCTCGCATGATTCACGTGCACATGCAAAACTCCATGTTTGGGCCCACTTTGCCAAGCCGCACTTTCCCTTCGTCCAAGCGCGTTTTTCAGTTTTTCCACAGTCCGACACGTTGGGCCCACTTTTTCCATTCATTTCCACCCTTATCGTTGCCCCCGGCTGTCCCCGAAGAACCCCGTTGTCGGGCGCAACCCCGTCCTTGTCCCGACTACATTCGATGAACCGCGTGCTGCTGACAGACCTGTCCTTTCCACTTTTTCGTGCGCTTTTGTCTTTTTACCCTTTTTCGTCCTTCTTACACCCCCTAAACTTCCTTCCTTCAGCCCCATATATATTATCGACCCCATCTTCCAGGTAATCGCTATCCACCATCAGCACCTCCTCACCATGGCCCCGAACGCGTCATCCGAGCTGAAGATCTTCAGTCTGGCCGAGGTCCAGCAACACAACACGCCGGAATCGCTATGGATGATCATCAACGACAAAGTCTACGATCTGACCAAGTTCGCCATGGAACATCCCGGCGGTGAAGAGGTGCTGTTCGAGCAGGGCGGCCAGGACGCCACCGAACCCTTCAACGATGTCGGCCACAGCAGTGATGCCCGTGAAATGGCCGAAGAGTACGTCATTGGCCGGATTGCCGACGATGAACGCAAGTCCGCCAAAGCCGCCGTCGGTGATAACAGCAAAGCAGTGCCTTGGAGCGAAATCCTGCTCAGTCCGACGTGGACCAACTTCCTCATTCCTGCCGGTATCTCCATCCTGGTGTATGCCACTTATCGGACTGCTAGCAAGCTGTTGACTAGCTTTTAATCTCGCTTTATATATAATATTGAAGCCGTGTGTAATCTCAATCTGTGATAATGGATATAAATTTGACTTGAAAGGGGGTTTATTGGGCAAAATAGTGGTGTATTAGATCCAAAAGGCTGGGCCAAATCGGCTTTTCTGTACAAAATTGTGTCGAAAGTCGGTCAAAAACGTGATTTCAGTCGATTCCAACGATGTTAGCAAACAAAGTCGGTATCGTCACCGGAGGCGCCACGGGTCTCGGCCGCGCAATTGCTCAGGTTTTAGCGAAGAATGGTGCTTCAGTGGTCGTTGTGGACTTGGCTGAGGGGCCTACTGGTCAGACTGTTGACCTTCTCAAGAAAGGTATCACTTTAAAGGCGAAATTCATGTAAATGACCCCCACTTTCTAGAAAACCCCTCCGGCAACCACGCCTCCTTCATCGGCGACGTCTCAAACCGCGCCCAAGTCGACCAACTTCGCGACTTTTTCAAATCCCAGTTCAACAATGCCGCCCCAAACTTCCTCGTTAACAACGCCGGCATTACTCGAGATGCAACTTTGCTTAAAATGAGTGAAAAGCAATTCGATGATGTTATCAATGTCAATTTGAAAGCCGTTTGGATGGTATGTTTCTCCCACCCTACCATACCCACCTACAGTACCCCTCTTCCAGTTGTCACAAACCTTTGCCCGTCTCGCCGTCGAAGCCAAGACCTCGCAATCCATCGTGAACATCTCTTCGATCGTTGGCAAAACCGGCAACTTTGGCCAGACCAACTATGCAGCCTCAAAGGCTGGCGTCATCGGCCTGTCCAAGTCCGCGGCGAAGGAACTCGCGAAACACAATATCCGCGTCAACGCGATCCTGCCTGGCTTCGTCCATACGGATATGGTCGACAAAGTACCGCCAAAGGTGCTTGAAGGCATCCTGAAGGGCGTGCCGATGCGACGACTCGGACGGCCCGAGGAACTCGGCAATGCTGTCGCGTTTCTGTGCAGCGATTTGAGTTCATTTGTGACTGGAGCTGCCATTGAAGTCACTGGAGGGTTGGATATGTAGATTAGGTGGGAATCAGGGAGTGATAGCCATGAACGGTGACAGTATTTTTTGAGAGATAGGTTTTGGAAGTGTTTCATAAAAGTTTCTTGATTACAATTGGAAATTCTGTTTTTGAAACTTTTAGCGAGAGATAAATTTTGTCAAAATGTCAAATTTGCGAAATTACAGTATCCACTTCGACATATTGGCATACTGTAGTGCAAAAATGTTGACAAAAATTGAAGTAAAAACGAGTTATTGATGCAAATAATCGAAAAATATCGAAAACGAATCAAGAATTTTCAACTTGATCGATCCTACAGTAACCCAGTTGGCAAAAACTACGGTATTTCCAACTTTTTTTGCACCCCCGAAAGCCCCAAACCCCTTTTTCGAACGCTCCATGCACCCCGCCCCACTTGACCACCCCAAAATCGATCAATGCCCAGGCAATGTCAACCCGGTCGAGCCACCCGTCTGTCGCGAGCGAGCTCCCGGGCCATCCACGGCGAACTCGCCCATGCCCCTCTCGCGCGCCACGTTTTCCCGCGCCCGACTGACCGACCACGCAGCAATCTGCTGACAAATCCCGGTCTAACCTCGCTGGTCCTGACCTCGTGTTGCTGCTGCCTCGAGACGACTAACCTCGATTTGAAGCCAGCTAACCCTCATCCGTCACCATTGGCCGTATTCCGAACATCGAGAAATACTCCTTCCGGACGTACCCCGAAATGGCCTTACCCTTCGAAGGCGATTCAACCCGGAATCGCGGCGTCTATGATGTTTCGGTGAGTTGAAGTTTCAACCTTTTTTCACTTTTGATTTCGCACAATTTGAACCATTTCAGATGGACCCCGACGAAATCCGCTCCATCCGCATGAAAGAACGTGATCCCGATGGCGCTTCCGCCTCTCTGCCCGTCTTTTCGCAGGATGAACAGTACACGTGGGTTTTGTCACGCTTTTTGGGGCACGGATATATGGGATGATGGTTTCAGGGAATCCGGAAATGGCTGTTGGGCCTATTTCGTCGACCTTTGCGACCGCTTCCGTGACGCGTTGGCCCATTCATGCTGTGCGTGTGCCATGTCGATGCCATCGGTGTTGCTGCTACTTCTCTTCATCATCATCATCCTGGGCCTCCTGACAGCCGTTCCACTGTTCTTTGCTATGGCCTACACAGGACCGTCGGCGCAGAAGAGCGAGGATTACACAAACATCGGAAACGCGGAAGGCGGTCTATGGCCAGAGGACACGAAGCCGGTCGAATTCAACATTGAGCTGATGAACACGTCGAGATTGTTGCCGAAGGATGTCGATGCCTGTCGCGGCTTTGGTTTTGTTTGTACTGCGAACCCGGTAGGTCTTTGAATTATCGTTTTGACAGCTTCATTACTGTATTGTGCCATTTTCAGAACATCGTTGTCGGCACGAATCAACGCTGCGATGGCTTCGCCGACTGCCCCGATGGCTCCGACGAATTTGGCTGCTTCGAGTGCATGACCGCCTTCTCGTGCCCCAACCATGACGGCAACAGTTCCCAGAAGCTGTGCCTCCGCGGCAGCGACCTTTGCGATGGCCAAGCGCACTGTTTCGACCGCTCCGATGAGTCCGCCTTCTGCACGCCGCACTGCCAACCCGATCAGTACCAATGCCCTGACGAGAAGATGTGCCTCCCGAAGTCGTACCTCTGCGATGGCGACTCCCACTGCCGCAGTGAAGCCGATGAAAAGGACTGCAACGGCACCTGCAACAATGGAGCCAAGTGGTGTTCCGCGACTCGAGCATGCATCCCGAAATGGAAGCTCTGCGACGGCATCAATGACTGCCCCGATGGTTCCGACGAAGCCGGATGCGACTGCAAGGCTTGCAGCGGCACCTCAAAGGCCCTCTGCAAGAAGGAAGGCATCTGTATCAGCCGCAACCATGTCTGCAACGGCGTTCCCGACTGCCCCGGAGGCAGTGACGAAGAAGATTGCCCCGGCAATTGCGCCCCCGCCAAGTCTGACGATCCGGATTTCATCAAATGCAAAGATGGAAAGCTGTACTCGAAGATGTACGCTTGCGGTGGCCTCGTAGCCGCTTGCGACGGCCTCTGCGAAGAGTGCAACAAAGACTTGGCCTTCGATTGCGGCGATAAGAAGTGTATTGCGCGGCGAAAGGTTGGTTGTTTCTCATCTTTGGTATACTGTAGCTTCATGGTGTCCTCAATTTCAGGTCTGTGATGGCCGCCAAGATTGTCCGAACAACTCGGACGAGAAGAACTGCTCTTGCGGCGTCAACACCTTCCGCTGCAAGGCCAAGTCCCTCTTCTCCGGCGTCGAAAAGTGCATCCCGATTTCGGCCATCTGCGACGGCTACCGCGACTGCTTCGACGGCGAGGACGAGAAGAACTGTCTCGAGTGCAAGGGGGACGAAACCTTCCGCTGCGTCAAGGAGAACACCTGCCTTCCGGCCGTCGCCGTCTGCAATGGCATTGAGGAGTGTGCCGATGGCTCGGATGAGGCAAAGTGTGATTGTGATAGTAAGTTTTTTGACTTCTTTTCCGCTTCTGACTTCACAGTATGCTTTTTCTTCCTTTCACTTTTGCTTTTTACCCTTAAATTTGCCCTTTCTTTCCTCTTTTCTGCCTTCCCACCTCACACTTTCCCCATTTCAGCCTGCCAGAAGCATCCCTACGACATGTACATGTGCGAAAAGGGCCATCGTTGCTTCCGGAAGCATCAAGTCTGCGACCCCTACTCCCGCTGCCCCAATTCCAAGGTTGATAAGCTGTATTGTGCCGCGAAGCAGCGTCCCTTCTTCATGTTTTAATGACCCCCTTAATCTTAATCTTCCCCCCAATACGGGTTTTAACTTTTCAAACTTGAATAATAACAAATACGTGTGATATTTTAACATTTTAACAATTTTTGAACATGCAAAGACAAATAAAGATGTAATCGATGTCAATTCTGTGTACTCAATTGGCTACTTTGTCGTTCTATGTAACTTGGAAGCACTTTCATCAATGTTTGTTTACTCAAAACAATGTCTATCTCGTCTAGGAACTTTGCTTTCAACCCTCGAGGACATGCGCAACGGTCCGTTAGCTGCTTTCACGGACTGTGCTGTAATGCACTCCAAAATGGTGGGGTCCACGTGAGATTTGCGAAGTACAAACTTTATGGATGTGCTGCATGGTTAGATCATAGCTTTTTCGACTGTATTTTGCTTTGAAGAAGGATCGTTCGCTTTGAAAACGGAAGTAAGTTTGACGTTTTGATTGATCATTACGTGTCAGGCAACCGCCACAGGGTCAGCTTGCGCAATCAAATGGCCATGGGATAATCCCATGCTTGAGTGCTGCTTGATTGACCCGTTTCGCAGTACTTTTTAGCAATGTGAGCTCAAGTGCAAGTTTGGGGTTTCGTTTTTTCAGGGAAATACAGATTCGTGATTTCATTTGGCCGCGATTTCGATGGCTAACTGTGGTGTTTTGCTTTCTTTTGCGATTTTTGTTACGGTAGGTTTGTTTTGCCATGGCAGACCTGGCGAAGGCGTGGATAGTTTGATGCAGTTTACACCGAGACGGTATGGATTCAAAGAAGGTCGGTTTCAAGGTTCAAAAAAGATGAATGTGTCCAGTGAGGGTGTATTTCAGACAAATGCCCGGATAACAGTAGCCCTCAAAGGTCGGAAACAGATACAATCATCTGGTGTAAGACGGATTCTGATTGTAAGGAGTCGTATACATGCACTATGATATTTGGATTACGGCATTTTGGTACGCAAATCAACTTTTGCTGTCCTACTAAAGGTAAATTTACGATGCCAAATCGTATAATTGATAAAGTTATCACATTTTAGCGTCTGTCTGCACTCTCCCACCACAACCAGGCTATGGAGAATGCGGTAAACAGGCCCAAACAATGTATTACTTCGATTCCACTGCCCTAATGTGTCTACCCTTCAAAGTTATCGAATGCCAAGGAACGAATGCGAATCGATTTTCGACATTGGACGACTGTCGAAGTCGTTGTGAGACCACAGGTAACCAAATTTCTTCAAAATTTCAACGCAAAAGACCAAATTCCAGCCTGCGAAGCCGGTGAAACCCCTCTCTTCAGAAACGACGATGCCGATCGACCCATTCTGTGCCACGAAGGCGGAACCTGTCCCGATAAGCATGTCTGTCGTTATGACAAACTCTTCCGACGCCACGTTTGTTGTGGCTACAAAGCCCACGGAAACTGTGCCGCCGGGCAACGTCCCTACATGATTCCATTCCGGGGAAAAGCGCAAGACTGCAAAGAAAGTGCCATTCGTGATGAATGTCCATCAGACTTTGTCTGCGCCGCCAATCCGTCAACAGGGAAACGTCATTGTTGTTCGTTAGAGAACGGTAGGCGTACAAAATTCATAAAATTTTGAATTTCAAACGACTACCCCCACTTTTTACACTTATAGGTGTCTGCCCCGCCGGTCAACAGGCTTACATTCATCCACTGACCGACAATACGATTAAGTGTAATCCCGTGGCGTATGGTGGCAGCGATTGTCCTCGAGGCTTTTCATGCATCGCATCCGTCAGTGGTGCCCAATGGGGATTCTGTTGCAGTGATGCCGTGACAGGTATTCTTTTCAAAGGACTTTGATTTCATGAAAACTGACCAAAAAGTGACCACAGCAAACAAGGATGTATGCATTACAGCCTAAATCGCGCTGCTTCGATGACGACATGCTTAAGCTTCTTTTATCGCCCCTCAGGCTATGAAAGCAACACTTTTTTCTCGATTCTTTGGGGCATTTTAAGCGTAGACTATCAATGACACATAACAAACATAACTTTTTCGCGCCTGCGGGTATGGTTTTTAGTCAGTCAGTGAGACAGGGTGGTTCAAGCTTGGAATCTGGAAGTGGGGCTTCAATCGGGTCAATGTCAGTCTAACTTGTGAACATGTTTTTGGAATGGTTGTTTTGGCTTGTAGCTACGTGCCCTGAAGGGACCAAACCGTTGATCCATCCGTTAAGTCAGTCGCCGCAGAAGTGTACGATTGGAGTTTCGATTTGCGGGTTTGTTAGGGTTACTGTAATGTGCCGATCGAGTAAATTGTATTTGTAGGCAAGGATATCAGTGCCAAAATGCCGACAGCACTGCCATCGTTGGATTTTGCTGCACCACGCCTGATACAAGACCGACGAGAACGTTTTCAAGCAGACGCGCTGGGACGTTGTATTCGATGGAACCACCAGAAGTCACACTACCACCGATGGCAGTGGTAGCCAGACCTGAGGAAGCTCTTTTGATCGAGCAGTGGAGACCGGAAATTAGGCTTGTTGGTGAGTTTGAGCGTACTGTAGAACATAATTAAATAGTAAGTTTCAGACATTCAAAAGGAAATGGATAGAATCAACGAGCTAACCCACAAGAAAAACGTTCTAACTAGGCCGCTGTCTTCAAATCAGCGTCGCGCGCCGCAGCAACGAACTTCAAATGGGCCAAAATGCCCTTCCCCAATGAGTCCGCTAATGTACATGGATACGAGTTTGCCTTTGAGCTGTGATTTGAATAGTGATACACCTTGTCCAGGTAGGATAATACCATTTTGAAACATCATTACACGTAATTTGTCACTTTAGCCCCAGCCGAATGCACTTATGCTTTCAACGACCCAGAATTCCGAACACTTTGTTGCCTTCAAAATGACTTTGAAGACATTGACGAACTTTTTGGCGTTTATACGAAATATCCGGCTTTTGAGAAGAGGCTGACATCAACCACAAGTTTGAGAATGCCCACCACTACTCCAATTACGACGACGATTCGTCAAACTGAAGCAACAAGCACACTTCCACTTTCGAGGCCTAGTGCGTTTGTGGCTTCTTCAACTGGTAAACATCATTTCAATTCAAGTTTTCATTAATTTAATCACAATTTGTTTGCCAGATCCCCTCTGTCCCACAGTCATCGAACACCGAACCTGCAAACCCGGATCGACCCAAATCTGCATTGAAGACACATTCTTTTGCCAGTTTAACATAGAACACCAGCAATTCATGTGCTGTTCCCTGAACAGCATCGAGCACGTGTCGAACCTTATCACTGCTTGATGACGTGCTTTCTCATTTCATGGTCACGTCCAATTCCAAGAAAGACCCTTCACATAAGCCCGTATCGTCAATTCTTGTTCTTTCGTTTCCGTTTTAGTGTTGTCATTCTTGATCTCTCTACCCTCCAGCCAAGTCATTCAGCTCACAGCAATTCCGAGAATGACACGCCTTTTACCGACGGTTTTCCCTGTGCAAAGAAGCTCACCCCGTGTTCTTATCAGTGCCCTTTGTGACACGGAATGAATCCCATTTTTTATGCTTAATGTTTGTGTTTCTAACTTTTAGTGTGGGTGTCAAGGTGGTCGGTCATTGAAATTGACCAATGTATTTTATTTAACCGATTTAAATGCGTATTTATTTATTTAAATTCAAACATTAAAAAGAAAAAAGTGACGTTTATTACACGTTTTCAACTTTGAGCACACGGAACAAAATAGACGAAGAAAACCATAAATCAAGTTTGATCGTGGGATTAGGATCACGCTCAGTTTGTGATTTTTACAAAGTTGAATGACAATCGTGCTGGGCTGAGCTTAATCCTTCCTCCACACGCAAAGAATTGCAAAAACACAAACAATCTTTCCCCAAAAGGAAATTGAAAGTTAAAATTCCTGTTTTTCAAAAAGTCACTGGTTGTTTTCGTCCAGCTGGTCCGAGTGACTCACTTCATTTGCCCTTTTTGGGTTTCGTTTAAACTTGTATGTCGAAAGACGCTTGCTTGTTCGTAAGCTTCAATTTCGACATCGGTTTCACATCAGACAAAACACACACATTTGGTTCCCGTTTCGACATGTCTGACCAATGAAGGCACATATGAGACGAAAACAATTTCGACATGTTTTCAAACGGAATGCCTTTTGTCGAGGCATACATTCAAGTGAAGCTTATCCTAGACGTCGTCGCCAATCCCTCTGGTTTCAATTTTGAAAAGTTTTGCGTCGTCCGTTTACACAAACGGATTGTTTTCCACTTTCCAGCTACCATCATTGTCTATTCTACTATTCTACACGTTCAATGGCGGCGTTGTTTTCCAAAAAAGTGAGTCAGATTGCACCCCACGGAGTTTAAAAATAAATTCACTGTAACAAGATTGTCCTTTTCAAAAGGGGTGTTTTGTTATAAAACCCCCATTGCGCGCCATTTTTAGCGATGTGGCGACAACGATTGCGCAATCCTTCGACCCTTTTTGCATCTGTCGGTTCAATATCTTTCACCCTTCACCCCCGTGTCTCGTAGATTCAACATCGGAGAACGGCCCCAAAAAGAACAAACCGAATCGGGGATGGTTGCATCTGCTGGCTGGTCGTCGTGTTCGCCAGCCGCAGACCACCGCCAAAAAAGCCTGTGGTCTCGCGTGTTTGTCCGTGTTTGCCGACGTCGTCGCCGGCGGCTCTGGCGTCTGTCCGGTCACTTCCGCATGTTGGGGTCGAACGAAGCACCCTTTAGCTAGGCAGAATTTGAACCTGGAGAAGCCCGCGCTCCGTCGCGCAGCCAATCACCGAAGCGTGTAGCCGTCGGTGATTCGCTGGTGGGTGCTTGCGGGCGGACGGGTGGCGTGAGGGGTTCTTCGAAGGGCGGCCCTGCGAGTGTTGGGTGCTTCCAAAAATGGATGCAAACCGAAAGCAACGAGAGACCGAATTCAACGCGCAGGAGTTGGAAAAAACACCAAAGCGACAGCCGGCTTGCTTGCTTTTGCGCCTGTAGGCAGCAATAGCTAGAGCGCGACAGGGAGACACAAAAAATACCGCCGAAGGCTAGCACGGCCTTACTAACAGCATGAAAGAGGCTGTTTCTCCCCCTTAACCGCAGAGGAAACATGGTGTCCCTCTTTGGTGGCGTCCGTGTCCGTCCAGTCACCCCTGCCCGGTTTCGGACACCCCTCAACAATAGACGGAAAACGAATCAAAAAGTTTGAGGTTATTTCGACAAACATCCACGTTGACAGCGTTGATTTCCATATTTGTTGCATTCCATTCCCTTCCTTGCATGATGGAATTCCGATTATGGCTGACACGTCCCGCATTCCATGGCTGGCATCCCGATACTTTTGTCGTCATCATCACCACTTGGCGTAAGTGTCTTTCTTAATTGTATCGCGTTTCCTCATTATGACAGTCCGGATCATCTATCGCTCAAACGCGCCGTCGAAGAACAGATCGCCGCCACAATCGGGTGTCAACGGAACAGGAGTTCCGAGATCTATTCGCCGTCGGCAACATGACCGCGCATCTCATAATGCTCCTAATGAGTGACCTTTGCCGTCCAACGGCTTGCGCAAGTGTCGATGTTTAGGCGACAGATCTCATGAATGGATAGTGTCCGCAAACGGCAGCGTATATCTATCTACAGATGGATGGATATACGTGCCATCCGCATTGCCACATTCCATTCCGAGTCATCGGGCGATCTGCCAAGATGCGTCACGACCGATAAGGCAGGCGAGTGTCCTGGTAGCAGCACAGAGGCGTAAACAATCAACAGGTACAGTCATCGAGATGGGTGCCATCTATGACTGTACCCACTTGGGAAAAGGGGCGGTCGGTAACAGTCGATTATTCATCAGCTTTTCGCAATCCGCCGCGCGCCCCAAGCAGCGCGGCGCAACATTCAACCGAAGTGCATCCATCGGCAGCCGACTTCTTGACAGTCACGGCCTCGGTCGCACCCGGCCATGGCCTATTCTTTTCAGCCACTCTTGCGGTCATTCAGACCCATTTGCATGAACCAAAAAAGACAATGCCGGCGTTCCTTTTCGGTCGTCTCGACTTCTTCATCTTCGACGAACCGTCTCGTCAAGTGCCGTGACCCTTCTTCTCGGTTCCGTCTGTTCATGGAGCCCTTCTTCTTTCGGACCATCCATCTAAACCACACAAAAAACGAGTGTGGTGCGCAGGAGGCAATGGTCGTCGTGGTGGACGGTCGTGCCAGTCCGAGGAATGGCGTTTCTCCCTCACTTTTTTTTTTTTGTCCCCTGTTCCTGTTGTTCGTAAATTTGGTCGCAGACACGCAGCCATGCCTCTGGCTAGCCGTCGGCGACTCTCTTTTTGCAATCTGCAAAACGTGAGTGACCTCCACGATCATGTCTCTAACGTCGTTCCCGCGCGAAACATGGTAAAACAATCGTCAAAGCTCATTGGCATGCCGTTTTTTGGCGCGAATCACACACTTTCTAATGGTCCTAGCGACAGCCGCCAAAAAGCTCCCCCTCGTGCTCCCACAAATAATCCGCCTTCGTCTTCCTGTCAACTGTCTTCCGCGCGACATCAGCGATCGTGTCGGTTCAAATGACCTTCAACCGACAAACTTTCCTTTCCCCCGGACCGCTCAGTTTCCGTCTTTTCCCAGCAGGGTGGCGCCGAGGGTCAGGGTTTTTCGTTCGGGTTCCCGCTCCAAAACACCGATCATCGGTCTTGGAGAATGTTGAATGTCCGAAGATGCGCGCTGTGCCATCCATCTGGCTATCGTTTCTATCCATCTTAGAACATTTCCAAACCGGATGAATTTGCCCTCTCGTGAACGGCAGTCAGTCCTAATGTTGCCCATATGGCCCAGCACATCCTGAAGAAGACCATCTGTGCCATTGGCCGCTACTCTTTCGAAACTAACTGTCTATGCATTCCCGAACCCTCTATCGTGGTGAGTTTTTAAAACGTTGCACAAAATGGACTCCCTTTGAAGACGTCCTGACGCTATTCCGGACTTTATCATGTTACGCCGATGGGTCTCGATTGCGGAAGACGCAGACTGCACAAAACGGAAAACAAAACAAATGGTGTCGGAAGCACATTTTTCGCAGATAAAACATGCATGGAGTTGTTCTTGGAATTGATGATTCACGTTTGTTGCTTTTATCGGTTGTTGCACAAATTCTAGGAACAGACAGGTGCGGCTGTTTGATGTTATGCTGTGTTTACAACATTCACAGCCTGTAAATGTAACAGCTGAAAGCAGTGATTCGCTAATGACCCTTGCGCACTTCACATAATGCGATTGCACCCAGTTAGTCGAAACCCATCTCATTACTCAATCAAAGTGTATCTCATCTATTCGCGCGAAGCACTGAAACCCGATGCCAAAGTAGATGATGAAGCGAGTAAGTGCATGGCAATCCTAAACCCTCTTAAAAAGATTGTCTCGCTGTGCGACATAGACACAACACAATTTGCCGGATTGTGTCAATGCGCGTCACAATCCCTCTGAAAGCACTCGGCATCAGAGATACAGTCTTACAAACTCAAAACAGTCGGAGGCTGCTTTAGCTTTTCTTTTCCTTCAAAGTGCGCGAGTGCAATCGAGTAGAACGGCGTTGATCCGTAAAGCGGCTTTCAAAACGTCGGCCACCCTCAATCAGTCCCTGCCGCGCGTGTGAGTGCCTCATTCCTCTGAGCTGGGCAAACACACGCGAACTGCGCAAAAGACGCCTTCGCTCTTTATCTCCCGAAAATTTTGATCTTCAAGTTGGTAGTTTCTTCAAACTACTTTAATGTCAGGTTTTGTGTGGGCGTTATCGTTTGACTTTTTTTCTACTTCTCACTTTTAAGTTGTATCTTAGCAGCGACTTAGGACTAAAGTGTTTTTGTAAAAAAAATGGTTCTGGTGTATCATTATGCTCGATTCCCCGCGCCTTTTACGGATTAGAGTTGCCAATGTTGCGATAAACACGACCCCTGTCATTATCGGTGCGCCAAAAAAACCAGATTACTCTGGAACCAAGGTACAAAAATTCGTCTAAAAACGTGACTTTTCTGAGCAATTTGCATTTTATCCGCCGGTCTTTCCAGGTTACAGGAACAAAAAACAAGTTGAAGTCATGTTCTCTCCAAACTTGAACAAGAACACCTTCAGGATGGACATAGTGCTCCATCCTGATGCTGGCTACGGTTTCTTGAGTGGTGAGGAGCGCCCTAGATTCCATTGAGGAGTTGCCTTCCGTCCCTCCGATTCGTAATGACCATCAACCGCAAACTGCTACAACATACACAATGCGCGCGCCTTCTACCTTGAATCTTTTTTCTCGCTCATTTTTCTGGAATAGATGGGGTCGTGCAGTGCACCGAATGACAGTTCTTTTTTCGCTTGTGGAAAAGTGTTGTCATTTGGTGTCATTTTGATTGTGTTATATTGTCCCTCGACTACAGAAGACGCTACCTGCTACTATGATCTATCCCGCTCCACAGTGGAGAGGACAATCGTCGATCGAGACCCCTTCCAAAAAAGCAAATCACCAACACCGTTCATCGACACCTATTTGGCCTCATCCATCGGCTTTTTTCGACGATTCTCGCATGTATTATGTGTGCTCGTTTTTCGCGTTGACTCGGTTTTTTTGAGCTGTCACAAAAACTCGGGCGACAACGTCCATTCCGCGAAATGGACTGTCGACGACAACACCGACAGAGCTGTAAAAAATCGAGACAAAAGCTCACTTTTCCATCATGCCTATCATATCAGCAAACATTGCAAAGGGAAAGCACGGGCGTGTAGTGAGCCACGATCACGCTCTCGCATCAGATCACGTAGACCCGCCGGCCATTTCCTAGAATCGGATGAATCAGTGGTCTCTCTTTGCCTTGAAAAAAACGTAGGCAGAGGAGCACCGATGTGATGCGTTATCACTAACAACGATGAGTCCCGGCCTTTACATGTGCTTTTTCGTCTTCGTTTGCAAGCCATTCTCGGAATGGTAAGGGTCTGTGCGCGGGAGCTGAATCACCTTTAGAAGCATCGAAACGTGAAAAGGGAAACTTCAAAAAGGCGCCCCTTCGCTGCGAGGAAGTTAGTTTGTTGTAGTTCCATCCTTACGTGCGGGTGGTTAGTGTGCTTGCTTCATTTTTAACCGGTCCGTAATTCTACGCATCGCGTAAAAAGCAAACAATACAGTGCAGCTGTACGTTCGATAGCAGAGTGGACCTTGTTCCTGGAATTAGTACACTTACCGTCTATGTACTTTCTGTTCTTTCACCCCCGGAGGGGTTACTGAAAACCTTTCATGCTCGAATCGTAACGTCGAAGATCATGTTTATCATCAAGATAAAGATAATTTTCGATAGTCCCCTGCATTACGTTCGGCCGAATATCTCGCAAGAAAGACCCAAGGACGAGCACGAAGTACTGATGTCTGTTTTAAAGTTTTGTTTCGTTGTTGTTGTGTAGTAGTGTGTATCTATTTGTGAGCCGCATGTGTGCATTTTTTGTCTCGAATCCCTACGGGAGTGTGTATCGCCGCCGGCGGCGCGGATCAACAAACCCCACGCATTCCGAGAACTATTTGTGATGGCATAGCGATCGGCCGGCAGCGGGTGGATGCCAGTCCGATCTGACGACAACTGTCACAATCTTTTTGCCAAGGCAATGTGCACCCGGCCGGCCGAAAGTTGGCAACAATTGCATACGGGTGTAAAGCCGCCCCCGAGCATTACACCCACACCGCTGTCAAAAATACTAGCGAGCGAGCCGAAATATCCCTCTCCTCGGGCGCGCCGGAGGGTCCCTCGATCTCAATGTACGCATTCCTCTCGGGTCGGGATAGACGAGATCCAAGGCCGCAGGGACTTGGTCCGCTTTATCTCTCGCGCAGCAAGCAGCGCCTGTAGTATGCCAAGCACTAGAGGAGATGATGGAAAGTGCAAGCCGAAGAAGAAGATGCAACAAGAGGGTCCTTGCTCACCGTCTTTTGCACCACTTTTGCTTGCGAAAGCTTGAGACTTGCGAGTTTTAAAGCGTTCCAAGAAAACTGCAAAAATAAAACAACTTACCAAGAGGGAGTCCCAGTGTAGGTAGAAGCCACCAGCTTCGTCAGCGTCCTCAATGAAGAAGCTGCGACGAAAAAAATATATCGGAGAATGCAGGCAGCCGGGTTGCGCATGCTGCTTCTTCACGCATGCGCAAAAATCGCACTCAAATCTCGACTTACCTCGGTTTAGCTCGGTGCAGCATGTTCCTGAGTTGTAGCATTAGCTTTTGAGGGGTAAACAAATAAATAAAAACAGTGAAAAAGCGGCGAAAATAAGCAAATACGGCGGATTTCGCTCGAAACCCATCGCTTTCGGCTCTGCGGAAAGCCAAACCTGGCCTACACGGTCTCGGCACGAAAGATCGAGGTCGGCGCTGGCGATACTGTTTTTTTCTGGAAAAGCTCGACCGGCTGCCCATTCACTTGCTTTTTCCTGCAATTTCCGCTAAATTTCGATGCTAATCACCCATTATCGCTTCACCCCCGCCACCGCAAGACGCTCACTGATCGACTTCCAGGTAAGTTCATTCAGATTTCCCGTGAATCACCCTCTCAGACAGGTGTTTGCCCACATGCGTTGTTTTTTCAGCACGTCCCTCGTTCTGCAGGATTCTGAGAGCTCCTTCGAACGTGATCGAACTCCTCCTTCCCCTGCTGGAGGAGGGTTCTTCTATTTTTTTAACGCTAGTCCAAACTTTAATGCCCACAATTCCCTCCCTCTCTATATATATTCCACCTTCGATTAACTTGGGATATATTCCAGCCTTGGGTTTTGGCATTCACCATTCAGTGCTTCATCGCTCCTTTGGGTGATATCGCCTCATCTTCAGGTGGTGAAGGTGGGGATATTGAGTGTGCATCATCATCATTCCTTGGTTGCGTCGTTGTCTGTTTCGACGGACGAAGACATTGCTGCCAGTCGGCCGGCAACAGGCGGCCATGACACGACGCACATTGCGCCTTCTTCTGTACTGCCCCATCAGCCCCCCAGTGGTACGCCTCTTTTTCGCATTGGGGCTGCTGTTGATCGGCTGCGATTTCGGGTCGCCCGATTCGAAGAACGGCTTAGGATGTGTAAGCGCTCCGTACGCTTGCTCCCGCTCGACCCGTAGCGTTCAGTCTACAGGCGAGTGTTGCTTAGTCGGTCGGTGGCTGTCGAGAGGTAGCCCCGGCCCGACTGCTCTCATCCCCGCTTGCATTCCTTTAAACTTTTCAGGCAGGCTCACAACCGCTACGCTTTAGTGATTGTTGTGCTTGTACTTTTCGTATATCTTTTAACCCTCGCAAATGCAACTTTTGCTGATCCCGCAAGCCACGAACTTTACTTTCCCAACTTTCAAGCTCAATTAAAGCATTTCTCTACGCTAATTACTCCTTATCATTAATGTATTGTTCATTTTTTGCCGCCCTGATAACGTTATCGCGTCGTGATGAAACACCGTGTATATAAATAGTGATACTCATGGATTAACATTCATTCTCTTGTATTTTCAGGCGTCGTCGAGACCTTTTAAACAAAGAAGATGTGTGACGAAGAGGTTGCCGCGCTCGTCGTTGACAATGGCTCCGGTATGTGCAAGGCCGGTTTCGCCGGTGATGATGCCCCTCGTGCCGTCTTCCCCTCCATCGTTGGTCGCCCCCGTCATCAGGGTGTCATGGTCGGTATGGGCCAGAAAGACTCGTACGTCGGTGATGAAGCCCAGTCCAAGCGTGGTATCCTTACCTTGAAGTACCCCATTGAGCACGGTATCGTGACCAACTGGGACGATATGGAGAAGATCTGGCACCACACCTTCTACAACGAACTCCGCGTTGCCCCCGAGGAGCACCCCGTCCTCCTGACCGAGGCTCCCCTCAACCCTAAGGCTAACCGTGAAAAGATGACCCAGATCATGTTCGAAACCTTCAACACCCCCGCCATGTACGTCGCCATCCAGGCCGTCCTCTCCCTGTACGCCTCCGGCCGTACCACCGGTGTCGTCCTCGACTCTGGTGATGGTATGTTGCTTTGCCTTTTGCCCCTTTGTAGCTGTGTTTCATGATTGTCCATTCTAGGTGTCACCCACACCGTCCCCATCTACGAAGGTTACGCTCTCCCCCACGCCATCCTCCGTCTGGATCTGGCTGGCCGTGATCTTACTGATTACCTCATGAAGATCCTCACTGAGCGCGGTTACTCCTTCACCACGACCGCCGAGCGTGAAATCGTCCGTGACATCAAGGAGAAGCTCTGCTACGTCGCCCTCGACTTCGAACAGGAGATGGCCACCGCCGCCTCTTCCTCCTCGCTCGAGAAGTCCTACGAACTTCCCGACGGTCAGGTCATCACCGTCGGTAACGAACGCTTCCGTTGCCCCGAGGCCCTCTTCCAGGTTTGTACTTACATCACCATAACTCAATATGCCGAACCTTGCTCATTTTTTTCTCATTTTAGCCCTCTTTCCTGGGTATGGAATCTGCTGGTATCCACGAAACCTCTTACAACTCCATCATGAAGTGCGATATCGATATCCGTAAGGACTTGTACGCCAACACCGTCCTCTCCGGCGGCACGACCATGTACCCC
>KB455539.1:185535-200101 GCA_000341325.1 Panagrellus redivivus | reverse complement strand
GGATCTCCAAGCAGGAGTACGACGAATCCGGCCCGTCCATCGTCCACCGCAAGTGCTTCTAAGAAGTTTCCCATCCTTGGCCTTTTCTGCTCGCTATCACGATCATCAACAACCCCCAATCACCACGAAACATCTTCAATTCATGTCAACATCAAGACAAAAAAACTGCCATTTGTCCATCTTTGTGGAGCGCTATTGCCGGAGGATGACAGTAGTGTTTTTGCGATTGTGTTTACTTTCCATGAGTTCATCCTCGCCGTATTGTTTTTCCGTTCTGTCTTTTTTGAGTGACAAAAATGCTTTTTTTGCCTTGCAATAATAAAATTGATCATGTGTTTATTTCGGACCTTGCAAGCTTGCAGTGTGTTGAGGGATGTCTGGGAGGGGTGGGGATGGGATAATTAGGTGACTTCCTTGGTGGCAGTCAGCCAGAATGTGCGTGCCGAAAGCGCATCGGATTTGCTTGGGTTCTCACCGCCGTAGGGCCTGGGCTTTGTATTAGCTTATGGCCGTGTTACCAGAGCCCTGTCGACAGCTGTCGTCGTCTTCGGCAGCCGTAGCGGTGGTGGGCACCGGCTTGCCTTCAACTTTTTTGAAGAGAACAAACGTCTATCATCTCGACGTCAGTGCCGGATATCGGGGCTCATTTTGCCGTTTTACTGCCGTCCGTCCTGAAAGCTGGCCTGTGTAGGCGTTTTGCGACCTCAGATCGACTTGAGTGCCTCAGGGCAAGTATCGTTGTTGTCTTCCGCCGACGCAATCGATCGCAGCCCCATCGGCACCGCTTTAGCTTTTCGACAGGGGATCCGGCGGCCCTGCTTCGAGCGAACGAACGCCTTCCAACATGCGTTACAGCGTGGGCGTTGTATTCCTCCTGGGCCTGCTGGCAGCCCTGCCAGAATCCACTGATTCCTCCAAATATGTCGATCAACTCTACGAGGACCTCATGTACTACTACAACAAGAACGTTCGACCTGTCGTGAACACGTCGGAAGCGCTCAAAGTCAAGTTTGGCGCATCCCTGATTCGGATTATCGATGTGGTGGGTGCAGTTCTGACCAGTTTGTTCCATAGATCCGCTTTCCGGGGGTTTTGGGGAGAGGGATAGGCTAATCCATGGTAATCCAATAAAGGTTGCATTTGCAGGATGAAGTTAACCAAGTTTTGACGACTAATTTATGGCTCGAAATGGTAGGGCTTTTCGGGAAGTGCAATGGGATTAATTTGGGGCGTTTTGCAGCAATGGTACGACTACAAGTTGAAATGGGACCCGGCAACTTTTAACAATATTAAGAAAATTCACTTACCGTCGGATCAGATTTGGATTCCTGGTAAGATGGGTCGAGTTTTAGATGGCAAAATGATGGAAAATGGCAAATTGCATTTGAAATTAGTTTTTTGCATTCGCACAACTTCTTAACCCGAACGCTGTCCACGCATTTGCACATGTATTGAATTGCGTTTGCGCGCAAAGTGCAAAATGTGCGAATGGAAGTTTGCTGTTCGCAGTTTTTTGTGTGCAAATGGGTTACCCACGTTTGTAGATCATTTTTATCGATTTTTTCCAAAACAAATTTTCACACATTTTCGGCCATTTTTTAAACAAATTTCTACTTTTTTAGACATCCTTCTCTACAACAACGCCGACGGTGAACCCCACATATCGATCATGAGTGATGCCCTCGTTTACTATACCGGCTTGGTCGTTTGGAAGCCTCCGTCAATTTACAAAAGCTTTTGCACCGTAAGTACACAAATTCCTTCACTTTTTGGTCTCCTTTCTTCCCGAAATGAAAGAAAGCAAATAAAAAAGTGCACCACCTTTGACTGCCCTTTTTTCAGATCGACATCAAGTACTTTCCGTACGACATTCAAGTGAGCTATGCCCCCCTTATAATTACACTTTTTATCAATACGGAGACCTCGTTTCAGTCATGCCAAATGAAATTCGGCGGCTGGAGTTACAACGGTTTTTTGATGAACATTGTGCAACTGCCGGTGAGACACTTTTTTGCATGCCCTAGTTTGCGGTTTGGTTTGCAAGATCTATCGTCTTTGATGATGGGATGGGTGTCAAAATGGCTCTCAAAGTTTGTACGAAAACATGGTTTTTGGAATTTGAGATGTTTTGGAACAAACTATACACTGAAAGTTTTGAGAAATGAAAACTTTAGAGTCGCCCCGAAGACGTAATCGAAACACGGTACGATGAACGCGGTAGAGACTACCAATTCGTCAAAGTTGGCATGGACTTATCAGCTTTTTACCCATCTTTGGAGTGGGACGTGATCGAATTGACAAGCAAACGGCATGAACAACTCTATCCAGGCTGCTGTGGGCAAGACATGTATATTGATATCACCTTTGAGGTGACTTTGAGAAGAAAGGCACTGTTTTACACTGTTAATCTGGTGTTTCCGTGCGTTATTATTGGTGAGTTGAGGGATGAATGGAAGTTCAAAACGAAAAAAAGTTTACGCAGAGTTTATCTAAGTGATTTGTAACCATTGACGTCAAATTGGTGGGGTAAGACAAACACGTGTTTTTGAAAAATGAAGGGAACTTTCGCACTATGAATTTTTGATAATTGAAAAAAGTTCAAAAAAACAAATTTTTTGAATGATTTAAAATCCAAATTTTCAAATTTCAGCCTTATTGACAACATTCGTCTTCTACCTTCCACCAATCGAACACAAAATGACCTTCTCCATCAGTATTCTCGTCTCATTGACTGTGTTTTACCTCGTTTTGGTCGATTTGATTCCGCCGACATCCTTGGTCATTCCGCTTATTGGCCGCTATTTGCTTTTTACAATCTTTTTGGTCACCATGTCTATCTTCTTTTGCGTTATTATTTTGAATTTTTATCGACGGTGAGCCAATTTCAACTGTACTGGACTTCGTAGGATTTAAACTTTTGCTAAAACTACTTTATTTTTTGACTTTTCAACTTTTTTTTATGAACTTTGTAATTCCAGTGACGGCTCCACCCACAAGATGCCCTCCTGGATGCGAAAGGTCTTCCTCGGCCGTCTCCCAGGCTACCTATGGATCAAACCCCCAGAAGAAGACGACATGAGCGATGATGGAAGTACCATTTCCGAGCTAATGCAGTCCCAGGCCACGGCATCCCGTCGAGCCAGCCCTTACATTTTATCAGTTTCCTCGATGGTCGATTCCGAAACACGCCTATCACAACTAGCCCAGCTCCGTGGAATGCATCCAGATGTCCTGCGTCGAATGATCGACAATGTGGCTTTTATCGCGGACCACTTCCGTGCCGAAAAGAAGGAATCGAAAGTTTCTGATGATTGGACCTATGTCGCTATGATTATCGATCGACTTCTTTTAATCATTTTTACGATTACAAATCTCGTCGGAACGGCTATCATTATCATGCAATCCCCGGCACTTTTCGATGATCGTGAACCCTTGCAAGTCATGCCGGCAACGAAGCCATTGAGCGGTGACACTTTTGAGTATAGCTTGAATGCTAGTCAATTCCGTTGAAGAATTGAGTTAAAATAGGCTTTTTTGTTAATATTTATCTCAAATTGCTTGAAATAAGCTACCAGAAGGGTCAATGCATGCATATTGGTTATCTTTGTTATGTTTCGCAATGAAAAATGTACAGGTCTAATTGTCACAGGGTTGAACACACTATTAAAAAGTGAAAGTGAGTGAAATGTCGATTGATTGGGGCGATTTTGGACGGATTAGACGGTGGCCATTCGCATTAGGAACTTTTTTATGGCCTGGCCATAGCCACCGTTGGCAAGGCGGATGTTTTTCTGCAATTTTGAGATTGAAACATTGAAAATAGGCAAAATCTACGTTTAACTCACCGGTCCCCAAGCACTTTCAATGCCTTTACTACGAAGGTAGTTCGGAACATTGTTAGAAGGCTGAATTCGACCAACTAAGAGATCTTGGACATCATAACTGGCCGGAACATTGCTTTCTTCGACCTTTTCTCTTAACGCAGGCCCTAAGGGTAATGATCGACGGACGAATGGGCCTGTTAGGTAGCTTGGAAGGTACTGTGGGATTAGGATTTCGGCTGTATTTGGGGTTATCAACCTGCAAACCTCTTTATTTTAAAAAGATTATTTAAAATTAGTGAACTTACATCGCAAAAACAACAAAGGCACCAGCAAAAAGACACGAGCTTCCAACGTTGCAGGCAACCATCTTTTCCTCCGCAAATTCTAACTGAAAACCGACCCTTCGGTGTTATTTTGCATCTGACTGACAATTTCCGGCCTCAAGCTTCACGACTTTATACAAAACACGGATAAAAGCCCCAACCCGTGACCAATTTCATCCTTATTGTTAGTTACCACGCAGTTAACCACCCCTTTTTTAGTCTTTCCACTTTTCCTTTCCAACAACCCCCCAAATTACCCCCACTGTGATCAGGCACGCACACAGAGTTTAAAAAAGCGGGATATCTTACGCTAGCAACCGGCAATTACGCACAGAAGGCTTCAACGCGCAGGTTGTAGCCGTCAAAAAGAAGCCGGATGAATGAGCAACGTGAGGGCGGCGTTTCGGTGAATCAAAGTGTATGGCCAACAAGATGAAAGCAATGAGAAATGAAATGTCAAAGATGACCGTATCCATGGATGCATGCAGAAGCTAAAGATCCTTTTCAATGAATGGATTTATGGCTTGCAGATGTTTATTTACGGCATTTCGGGAATGAGTTTTTGTTGGGGGAGAAGAAAACATGTTTGACGTAGGAAGTTTTGAAAGATAAGAGTTGACAAAAGGTTGGTCTTCAAGGTTTGGAATTGACGTGGATTTGGATCTGATTAAATCTACAGTAATCCGAGATCAGATTTACACATCCTAGATTACTTAAAAGACAAAATTCAACGCTTGGATTTACATAAGCTCCTGAAAGCCCGCAAACTAAACCCATTACACCCAATAGTTAACCGCACCTGGCTGTCTACATGTTGAAAATTTGACATTTTAACATTTCAATAAAAAAAACAAAACACAAAAACGCATTGAAAGCCTTTTTAAGATATCTCTAAGCCCTCCGGAAATTACCCCATTTGTAATAAAAGCAAAGGTTACAAATGTTTTTCTATCTTTGGTTTTTATGGGAAGAGCCGTGTGAACTTTAGATAAGTCCCACATTATCCTATTCAAAAACAGCTTTATTGCCGTCTGACTGAATCCACCAACCCCTCCCTATCATAAAGCATGCGTGAATTGCAGCATGGCTAAGGCAGAATCGGATTTTTATAGACACTGTTGTGAATAGCGTCGATTAAAAACAATGTATGATGTCTGTCACTGTAAGGGTGGAGCCTACAATACAATAACATGTTTGACTATGGTGCTCCACGAAACTACGTACCAGACAGTCTTGTCTGATGTCATTTAAAGTTTGGAAATGATGATAACAAAATATTGCAAACCAAATGACATATGTTTGCTGCATAAGTTAAACAGGAGTGCAATTAAGTTACTGTAAACGTCGAAAAAGAAGGCGTACACCCACACGGGGGTTTAGTACACGCGATTTGAAATCTTGAGTGTTGTTAGCGATGCTGATTTATGTTTCCTGTGGAATTATTTATGGGGTGTTTTAGAATTCCGGGTAAGCAAGGTAAAACAGTGTCTCATTTTTTGAGTTTTTGTGAAAATGATGATTCAAAATTACCGAAACTGTAAAATAGCACCAAAAAAGCGCGCGCGGTCGCCAATGGAGAAAACATTTGCCATAAAGATCAGATGCTAAATGATAACTTCATGCAAAAGTGCTCACTATATCCAGAAAAACGGAAGAAAAGCAAAAGTTAAAAAATGTAGTATGCCAAAACAGTAACTAGCGGGTGCTAACCCATTTTGTATTCAACTTGTGAAGGCGGTATGACAAAAACAGTGGTCACTGGTGGTGCACTTTTAATACAACCGCCCTGATTTCTGGCTCCGAACAGTCAAATGATGTCGGAAGTCTATTCCTATACAAAGAAGAGTGACCTAACTTACAAAATTGCCAGGTTGACTTGGTCAAAACAAGAAAACAGCCAAATTTATGGTTATTCCCCCTTTTGGATACTGTAAGCTATAAAACCAGCATAGTCTAATCTCAGCTATCACCCCAAAAACGACCCCACTGACTTCCTCCCTCTGAACCCCTTTATTTATAAACTCCCCAAAGCGGAAATACAATAATGAGAAGCCACGCAAGAGAAACTAAACTTTTAACAGCTTATCACAATTTTGTAGTTTAATGTGAGCAAACAAAGCTATGACTTTTCAAAATGCACAGACTTTGGACACCCCGAAGACCAATCACATCATTCACAAATTCCAAAATTGCACTTTCACAAACAAGAACTGATGAATTAATCTGTGAAGAAAGGCTTCGGGAAGGTGTAAAAAGCTAATTTCAGAAGTCAACTTCCATAAACGGGGCAGATTAACCCAAATATTTAAATTGGAGGCGCATTGTGTTCTTTGGGTGAATAGTATGAATACTACGATTATTCACCAGTTTATTAAATGCAGTCTGGTAGAAACTGACGAATCCTTGGATTCTGTTTATTTGGAATTTGGAGTCCGGTGTTGTCATCTTTTCCGTTGCAAAATGCAGGCTGTCACAATAGTGGTGGTGTAGGCTATGACGGGTGTCAGGAAATTGGTGAAACAAACCTTGCGTGCTTATTGAGTACATTTTTGGACACCTACGCCTTGACAATGGAAATGACTTCTTGATGTACGCTTAAATATTCATGATTTTAATAGATCTCCTCCGACTCTGTCGTCATAATGAACGACGAAAACAGCGACAGGGCATCATTATGGTCAATGTCAAGCAACGAAAGTACCGGATCGTACACTGAACAAAAGGAACTCTTTGAAAGACAGATGGCTGAAGTGAAATGGCTACAACATGTGAGAGATGTTTTCCAGAAATGCGCTGATAACTGTGCTAAAAGTTATTGGAATCGTTGAATAAAATTTCAAATAAATCTGGTTTATTGTACGCCAAGATTTTACTTCGTTTAGGTTACGATTTCAATTCAAAAAGTTTATTAAATTAATCAAATGTAAACAAATGCGTCAAATGCTGTAATAACTATGTTGGGTGTAATCCCGCCTCAAATACATCCTGATTCTCAAAAAGCAAAACAATGTTTGAAAACCCGAAGAGCTTTTGCTTCAGTGCTCAACGAGTGCTTCACGTTGACCCTGTCTTGAACGCAGCGTTGTTTTTCGTAATACATAAACGGCTTTCTTATCTTTGCTGAGTTCCTGAGATACATGACAACCAATCTACATACCTTGTAGATCGGTTGTCATGTACGATTGCGGGTGAAGCCATGTCATGGGCATTTCTAACGGCTGATTGGACGGCACGAAATTGCACAGCTGCCTTGTACGATTCCGTATGAAGCCAGAATTGAAGTTCACTGGTCATGGCTGGAGGGACCTTTCCGAAAGCTGATCGAAGAGCACGTAGTTGCTCAACTGCCGTGTCCGATTGCGGGTAAGGCCAGGTGCGGAGGGTACTATGTGGGGTGGCTGGCTTTTTTCGCAGCCGAAGCTTCTCTTTCAGCTTTTGAATCCCTCGCAGCAAGTCTTTTTCAGTAAGATCGGCCCAGGTTAACTCTTTTCTAATGCCATTCTCATCGTCCTGCCATTTCTTCATAGACTCGGTTTCCGTTTCACGGTCGTAGTGGCCATGAGTTCTTGCCATTGAATCAATGAGTTCTTGCCATTTCGTAAAGCGTTTCTTCAATTTGGTCAGGCGATTGTACAGCATCACGCGATAGTTGGTGATTTGTTTTCGGATTTGGTCGGTCATCGTCCGGTCGTCCAAGATTGGTTTGCTGGACTAAAATAAAAAGAATAACGTAGTTATTTAAGCAATGGATAAAAATATAGTAACATGTATAGTAAAAGTGTGAAAAAACGAATGAGTAATAAGTGCCTGAAGCGGAGACAGTCGCGCGAGCGATGTGACTTGGCAAATGGTGAGGCTCAAAATGAAGCCTACCCGCAGCTGCAGCTGTCTCGACTAGCGATGCCACTTATCCTACGGGAGGTCACAATCGATGCTAAGTACAGTTTACTACGCGGACGCGGTCAGCAGATGGTACAGAAACTTGTTTTGTCCGTTTTCCGAAATTGTTTATTTTGGTCAAAATTAGAAACGGCAGATACGTAAAAGTAAAATTAATGTTTATTGTAGCTTGAAAAACAAAACACTTGTAACAGTGGCATAATGATGTAATAAAAATGATGTAATAAATGCAATGCCGCCTCAGATTCGTGCATATTGAAGACAATACCATTTTCATGTGGAAAATTGCCCCTGGGATTACGATGGTGATGACTTTGGATTCTCGTTGTTAAATTGACCAACTCATCAAACGTTAGACCGCTGCATAGCTCAAAGAATGTTTCACTTTGACTCTGTCTTGAACGCGGCGTTGTTTCTCGTAATAAACAGCTTTCTGTTCTTTACTAAGCTTATTCCAAGCATCTTTCATTATCCATCGTTTTTCCAATTCATCCTTCTTTTTGAACTTACGGTCCTTCTGCTCCATAATCGGACGGACTTCGTGAATAAAACACATGAAAGGTGTCGGTACCAATAGGTTCACCATCGCACCTTCAGCATCGCAATGGACCCAGTTTCCAGTATAAAAGTAAACGTAGTCCGTTATATCAGGATTATCTCGCAGCAATTGAACTCGGGCCTCCAACACTTTTTTCTCGTAGGCCGCTTGATCTTCATCACTCAAGTCATCAAATTTAAGAGTAGAATCCTTATTTACATATTCAAAATACAAATCAGCCCACGTATGCAAGTCCAACAGGTTCTTCAGGTCGATATATCTGATTACAACGTCGAAATATGGTTTTCGTTCGGCCTCTGGGAGGTCCCAGAAAGATTGTTCCACCTTTTCGCATATTCGGGAATACGATAAGTGCTGATTGTCAGGATCCTTGGTGAATGATGATATGTGTTTTTCGAAATAAGGATAGAATGCGTTACTTTCAAGGGAACGATGCGGACTCTGCAATATGAGAATACTTGTGCTATGCACTGTAAAAGCGCAACAATCACTTACCACTACTAGAGTTTTGAAATGATATTGAGCATAATAATCTTCAACAAACAGGTGTGTAGTGTCGTGTTTAGGCACATGATCACGATAGTACCTTTTGTCGTCTCTTTCCTCTTTGGCCAGCTGATTTTGCACTTTCTTTAAATCTCGTTTCATCGTCCGTTCAGCTATTCGTTTAGCTTTCTTCATGTATGTGTTTTGCTCAGATTTGTCCAAGTTGTCAAATCCACATCGAGTGCAATACATATTGGACTCATTGTTTGTGGGATCTGCTTTGCGCCAGTGTTGCACACGTGCTTCGGCTTCGATCATCTGCAAGCGATATTTCTTGTAATATTTGGCTTTCTGGGCATCACTCAATTCAAGCCATCGCTGCCATTTAGCTGCAACGTCTAAACCATCGCGTTGATGAGTACACAGTTGTTTTGCAAAGGTGTAAAACGCTTCTTGTTCCATGATGCCCTTAGGATCTAAGGTTTCCAACCAGTCGGGTTTTAAGAATATTTGCTTGATGATAAATGGTTTTCCAGGATATTCCTTCATCTGTGTGTCGTACTCGGGTATCTTATACTCTTTTTGGCGATACGGCTCTTCCGCATGCTGAAAAAAAACTAGCTAGTACTTGATAGATTCAAAAATTAACTAATTTACCTGCCAAGCAAAATATTCCATCAAATTCGGATAGTCTTCCAAAAGCTGCCTCCGATCCGCCAACTTTTTTTCATTAAATTTAACTTTTTCTTCAGCGCTCAATTTGGAATAGATAATCGTTTCATATTTTTCAGTTTGAAAAAAGTTGTAAGAACACAAGCAACGCTCAGATATTTTTTCTTTCATTTCTTTAACTTGTGTTACACATTCTTCATAGATGTACCGATCTTCGGATTCCATAGCATTCCAGCGTTGTTGTAAAATTAAATTAAGTTCAAAGTTTCGCTTATCCGCCATTCCTGGCTCTTGCAATAGGGATGGTCGCATCTTCATGGCGTAAATATTGAAAGCAGAACGATTTTCATTCTAAAACAAAATCAGTTTTCACCAGATTTTTATACGTATTAAAAAATTACCCAGCTATAACGACTTTCTTTAAAAACGGGAATCGCATCATAATCTTCAATTGATGCGGTGTCATTGATGCCTTTTCTTAGATTCTCAAAATAATTATGAACAATTTTTGCAGCTTTTTCAAGGTAGCACTTCTTATCTGCATCATTAAGGTTCGTAAAATCGCATTCCATACAATAACTTCCTTTGACATGGTCGTCCGTGAGCTCTTCTTTTGTAAAAAGCTCAAACGCCTTTTCAGAGATCCGATGCCAATATCCTTTTTCATAATATTCATCACGTTGGCTGGGTGTCATTTTAAAAAACAACATCTTGGTCATAAAATTATCACCGAAACCATCGTGGGGGCATAAATCATTGCGGAGTGTTGTCAGTGCCATATGATCTTCTTCGTTCGACAATGCCTAAAGTTTCTAAATTAAAACGCATTTTAAAGCAGAAGTAGATTACCTCTTCAAATTTCGCAAACTCCTTCTCAGCGATTTGTTGATAGACCGATCCCTTATTACGGCAAATCCAGTTTTTCTTGCTTCTTAAACCGTATTCTTCTCGTTGTTCTTGGCGGAGCAGGATCCAACCTCCGAGCCATAACATTTTGATACTATCTTTTTGGTTGGACGAAAAAGAAGCATCTTGGACAATGATGGAATTCATTTCTCGCATGTATATTATCGTTGGATAAGTGACTCCAATGCGGCAAAAGTTAAAAGGTTCTTTTCTTTTGGATAAGGAGTAGTACTTGTCATAATCGACATTTTCAGATTCGTATTCGTCTTTGTTAAATGAATCTTTTTCGTCCTCGTCGTCACTAACTTCTGGATCCGCTTTTTCGATTATCCATTCCTCCAAATCAGCCGGAATCACATTGGCTTCTTCGTGATAAATGGCTTTGTCGTTGGCACTGAACGAATCCCACGCTTTCAGTATCAGGTCCGTCAGATATGCGCTATCTTTGTCGGCAAATGACTTCAGTTGACGGAGCTGCTCTTCTTTGTTCTTTGAAAAGTATTCGAAACCGGTGCAAAGATCGGCAGTCGAGTGGTCACAATGGACGTCGCTGCTATCAATGGAAGACATGGCTGAAAACAAAGTTTAATCAAGAAAATTATGGGTAACCTTTTAGAAATATGTAAAGTATAAGTTGAACAACAGCTAACGGCGAGAAAACCGCCGATAGAAAAGGTCGCGCGAGCGATGTGACTTGGCAAATGGTGAGGCTCGTACTGAAGCCAACTCGCAACTGCAGCTGTCTCCGACTAGCAGTGCCACTTATCCTTCGAGGGGTCACAATCGATGCTATGCATGTACGGTTTACACTGTTCGAGGTCAGCAGACGGGTTACATGGTTTGAGTAATAACCAAAAAAATACCCATAACAATGGCACCATAAAAACATTGTGGTATGAAGTTAATTTATTGAACCAATCAGATGCAAAAAAAACAGTGTAAACATTTCATCTAACACTTTTATCAATAGTTAGACTGGCAAACTGCTCGAAGCTTCATTTCAGCTCTGCTTTGGACACGTTGTTGTTTCTCGTAATAAACGGCCTTTTGTTCCTTGCTGAGCTTTTTCCAAGCTTTCTTCATAATCTGTCGTTGTTGAAATTCTCCTTTCTTTTTAAATTTAGGATCTTGTTGCATAATTGGACAAACAGAGTGGAAAAAACACATCAATGCCGTTGGTATTTTCTTTCCACTGTCCACAGACTCGTTATCTTCATCAGATTCGTCGCTACTGTCGAATGCGGAGTATCGAAAGTAGAAGTAATCCGTCAAGTCAGGGTTATCTCGCAGCAATTGAACGCGAGCTTCCAACAATTGTTTTTCATAATCAGCTTGATCCGCTTCACTCAAGTTATAAAAGTGGAGTGTAGAAATTTTGGTTTTGTGATCAAAATACGAGTAAACATCTCTAAGCCGTTCCAACAGCTTCACAAGCTTGACACATCTGATGACAGCGTCAAAGTAGGGTTTGCGTTTGTCGTCTGGGAGGTCCCAGAAAGATTGTTCTACTTTTTCGCATGTTCGGGCATACGGTAAATGCTGATTTTTAGGATCTTTTAAGAATGATGAGATATGTTTTTTGAAATAAGGAAGGAATGCGTTGAACTCGAGGGAACGATAGGGGCTCTGTAATATTGTAAAAATTTACTAGTATTTCGAAATGACAAAAACGACTTACCACTTCCATTTTTGGTCGATAGTAAGCTCGAACATGCTCAATATAAAGATGTGAAGCATCGGATTTAGGCACGCGGTCGTTCTTTTTTTTGTTCTTGGCCGCTTTCTCCTGCGCTTTTGCCGTTTCTCTATGTAACTTTCGATCAACTTTTCGTTTGACTTTCTTCATGTAAATCTTCTTCTCAGCCTCTTCCAAGCTGTCGAATCCACAATAACTGCAAAACAAGTTTGCCTCGCCACTTTCAGGATCCTGTTCGTACCAATATTCCCATAGTGCTTTTTCTTTTTGCATTTTTGAGATGTATTTCTCGTAATATTCAGCTTGTTGGGCATCAGACAATTCAAGCCATCGACGCCACTTGGTCGTGGCATCCAAACCATCACTACAATGAGTGCACAATTCCTTCTCAAAGGTGACAAATGCGCTGCGTTCCTTAGTATCCGAGTCTTTGAACCAATACCATACCACGCCTTCCTTGACAATAAACGGTTTTCCAGAATATTCTTTAATTTTTACATCGTATTCGGGGATTTTATGATGTTTTGCTTTGTATCGATCATGTTGCCGTACAGGCTAAAAAGTAAGTAAGTAAACTGATAAATGTAAGAAAAGACCTAATTTACCTCCCAAGCAAAGTACTCCGTCAAATCGGGATAGTCTTCCAAGAGCTGCTTCCGATCGGTCAACTTTTTTCCATTAAATTGTAATTTTTCTTCGGCTGTCAGTTCAGAATAGTCCACGTTATTATATCCAATTTGAAAAAAGTTATAACCTTTTAATTTACGCTTGATTATTTCTTCTTCAATTGTCCCAATTCGTACTACTGCTTCATGATAGGTTAGTTTTTCTTCAGGTTTCAGTGTATTCCATCGTTGTTTCAGAATCAAATTTAGTTCAAAACATCGCTTATTCTCCATTCCAGGTTCCTTCCATAACACTGGCCTCGTTTTTATGAGGTAAACATTGAAAGCACGATCATCTAGGCTGAGATCCTGAAACCAAAGTTTGTTTGACTAACTTTATGTTACAAAAAACTTACCCAGCTATTATGCCATTCCTTAAAAACGGGAACTGCATCATAATCTTCAATTGACGCAGTGTCTTTGATGCCTTTCTTAAAACTTTTAATAAAGTTCTGAACTATTTTCTCGGCTTTTTCAAGGTATGATTTCTTTTCCGCGTCATTAAGATTCTTGAAATCACATTCTTTACAATAGCTTAGCTTCCTTTAACGTGGCCTTCTGTAAGCTTATCCTTTCCAAACAGTTCATACGCTTTTTTGGTAACGCTGTTACGATAACCCTTATCATAATACTCATCACGTTGGCTTGGTGTACATTTGAAAAACAACTGCACACTCATATGATTGGTACTAGACCATCCATGTAGACATATATCATCGCGGAACGCAATCCCGGCCATGCTATCCATTTCGTTTCCCACAGCCTGGAATTGTTAAGCAATGAAAACAGTTCAGACTCAACTCACTGTTTCGAATTCTGAATACTCTCTATTAGCGATTTGTTGAAAGGTTGATTCTTTTCTATAGCAAATCCACTTTTTCTTGCTTCTTTCACCATATTCTTCTCTTTGTTCTTGCCGGAGCAACATCCAACCTTTGAGCCACAACATTTTGATATTTCCTTTTTGGTTGGACGCAAAATGATCTTGGACGATGATGGAATTCATTTCTCTGATGTAAATTATATATGGAGAAGTTACGTCACCACGGCAATAGTAGAAAGGTTCAGATGAACATTTGTCAGTGTTATCACCAACATCTGAATCGCCTTTTTGAACGATCCATTCCTCCAAATCAGCCGGGGTCACATTGGCTTCTTCGTGATAAATGGCTTTGTCGTTGGCACTGAACGAGTTCCACGCTTTCCGTATCAGCTCCGTAAGATATGCGCTATCTTTGTCGGCAAATGACTTCAGTTGACGGAGCTGCTCTTCTTTGTTATTTGAAAAGTATTCGAAACCGGCGCATTTGCTTGTTAAGTGGTCACAATGAACATCGTCGCCATCGATGGAGGGCATGGCTGGAAATGTGTGTTCTCAGCATTAAAATACATAAAAGATAATTTAAAAAACGAAAACAGCAAAATAACGTGAATATAGGAGCATATACAAGTTTTCGATAGACAACCGTCGTGCAAAGGATGTAGCTATAGCGTAGCCCGGCATTAAGCTCGCCCCCAGCGGCAGCTGTTCCGAG
>KB455539.1:168791-185179 GCA_000341325.1 Panagrellus redivivus | reverse complement strand
GGGCTTGGGCCGGGCCGGGCTTGACGGGCCCGGGCTAGCCCGGCCCAACGTCCACCCTTGTTCCGAGTAGCAATGCCACATGTCCGATGAGGGGGCACAATCGATGCCATGCACGGTTTTGTCCTGGATGCGCGGAAGGTCAGCCATCCTGCAAGTTTTTTAGGGGACACCAAAGATTCGAGGGTAAGATTAATGTTTATGGAGCGCTTTCAATTCCAAAAATCATTATACAAATATTACAAGAAGGTACATGGCTAAGGCGACATTTTCAATTCGTCGTCATCAAAAGTCAGATCATAAAATTGTTCAAAAAACTGTTTCACGTTTACTCTGTCTTCAACACGTTGTTGTTTCTCGTAATAAACGGCTTTCTGTTCCTCGTTAAATTCCGACCATTTCATTCCCAATATCCACTTCTGTTGATCAACAAATTTCTTCCTGAATATAGGATCCTGCTGTTTCATCAATGGACGAACTGCGTGCACATAGCACATGAATGCCGTTGGTATCCGTTTCTCTTGACAGTTTTTGTCTTCAGAATCTTCAGAATAATAAGATTTTTGACTAGGGCTATTGCATCGCTTTTCAAAGTAAAAGTAGTCAGACAGATCTGGATTATCACGCAGCAGCTTAACACGAGCCTGCATCATTCCTTTTTCGTAGAATGGTCGTTCTCCTTCACTCATGCCATAAAAACGGAGTGTAGTATTCTTGTTTTCATGGACGAAGTAAGAATAACCCCCTCTTAGCGGATCCATTTGTTTCTCAAGCTCTACATATCTGATGACAGCGTTGAAGTAAGACTTGCGTTCTTCGTCCGGAAGGTCCCAGAAAGATTGTTCCACCTTTTCGCAAATTCGAGAGTACGGTAAATGCTGATTTTCAGGATCCTTTGAGAATGATTTTATGTGTTTTTTGAAGTAAGGATAGAAAGCGTTGAACTCGAGGGATTCGCGTGAATGCTGCAATATTGATAAGTTTTTATTATTCAAAAATTGCCCGAAGTGCTTACCACTGTCAGTTTAGAAGAGTAATAAGCATCAACATCTTCAATATAAAAGTGTGTAGTGTCGGAATCGGGTTGCGGTTTCGGATGGTCAGCTGATTTGTCCTCCAGTTCCTTCTCAGCCAGCCTCTTTTGTCTTTCTTTAAGTTCTCTTTTAATTATCCGTATAACCCTTCGTTTGGACTTTTTCATGTAATCCTTCTTCTCTGCCTTGTCCAATCTGTCAAATCCACAGTAATTACACGTCATGTTCGTTTCGTCGTATGCGGGATCAACTTTGTGAAAATACTGCGACATTGCAACTGTGTTGTGAGTAATTTTTAAGTATTTCTTGTAATATTGAGCTTGTTCTGCATCAGTCAACTCCATCCACTTTTTCCACTCGGCATCACTATTTAAACCGCCTTTGAAATGGGTACACACTTCACCTTCAAAGGTTTCATAAGCCTTGAGCTCTTTGTAATCTGCGCCCGCAAACCAATCTGATGTAATTTTTTGCTTGACAATAAACGGTTTTCCAGAATATTCTTTTAATGTTACATCACACTTTGTATCCACATGCCATCGATTATGGTTTGGTTTGTTTGCGTGCTAAAAATAACAATTAAGAAACATAAAAAAAAGCAAATTTACCATCCAACCAAAATATTCCTTCAAATCCGGATAGTCTTTCAAAAGCTGTTTTCGAGCTAGCAGTGCTTTTTCGTTAAATTTAATCTTTTCTTCAGCGCTTAAGTTTGAATAGACAATTACACCGCCTTTTTCAGTCTGATAAAAATAACAATCCAATAATTTGCGCTCGGATAATTCTTTGCCTATCTCTTTAATTCGTGGTAAAACCTCATAGTAGGGCTGTTTTTCTTCAAGTGTCAGTGTCGCCCATCGTTGTTTCAGAATTAAATTCAGTTCAAAATAACGCTTATTCTCCAATTTAGGCGTTTTCCACAATACTGGGCGCATCTTTAGGAGGTATACTTCAAAAGCACGTTCATCTAGCTCCTGAAACAACCAAAAATTAGTTTGATAAACTTTTTATATAATTCAATTTACCGAGCCCCAACACAAATGACAAGGAACCGCATCATAATCATCGATTGACGCAGTGTCTTCGATTCCTTTTCTTAAATTTTGACGATAGTTTTGAACGATTTTCGTTGCTTTTTCAAGGTATTTTTTCTTCTCCGGGTCATTGAGCTTGTCAAATTCGCATTCAAAACAATAGCTGCCTTCTGCATGGTCTTCTAAAAGCTTATCTTTTGCAAACAGCTTCCACGCTATTTTGGACGTCCGATGGCGGTATCCCATATCGTAATATTCATCTCGTTGGCTAGGTGTTAATACGAAAAACAGCTCATGCATTCTATGATGCCAATTGAACAAACTGTCCCGATGTGGACACGCATCTTCGCGGAGCGCCTCCAAGGCTATAAAGTCCTCTTTGTTATCTAACGCCTGCAATTGTAAAATATGAAAACTATACTTATGTAAGCAAAATCACTCACCTTGACAAATTCATCAAACTCTGCTTTGGCAATGTGTTGATAAGTAGACCCCTTTTTAAAGCAAATCCACTTTTTCTTGCTTTTTTCTGCGTATTCTTCTCTCTGCTCCTGGCGGAGCTGCGTCCAACCAATGTGCAATAGCATTCTAGCAATTCCTTTTTGGTTCGATGAAAAATAATCATCTTGGACAATGATGCGATTTAGTTCTCCAATGTAAATTATAGATGGATAAGCTACATTATCAAGGCAGAAATGAAAAGGTTCTTTCTTTTCAGATAAAGGGTTGTCACTGTTTTCAGCCAGTTCCAAATTTGGGGAGTTGTCTTCGTCAACACCAAAATCTGATTCCTCTTCTTCGATTATCCATTCCTCCAAATCAGCTGTGGTCACATTGGCTTCTTCGTGATAAATGGCTTTATCATTGGCACTGAACGAGTCCCACGCTTTCCGTATCAAGTTCGTGAGATATGCGCTATCTTTGTCGGCGAACGGCTTCAGTTGACGGAGCTGCTCTTCTTTGTTTTGAGAAAAGTGTTCGAAACCGTCGCAGAGATCATTTAGTGGATGGGTACAGTTAACGTCGTCACTTTGGATGGACGGCATGTCTAGAAATTCGTGTTATCAGCGTTAAAATGAAAGGGAATTAAAGAAACGGAATGCATATCGACACTTGTGGTTCTCAACCCGACTGTCATAAAGCTGCCGTGGCGCAAAGGATATGGCTATAGCGCAGTTTGGCATTAAGCTAGCCCGCAGCGGCAGCTGTCCCCAACTAGCAATGCTTCATGTCCGATGAGGGGGCACAATCGATGCCGTGCACTTTTTACACTGTCCAGGATGCGCGGAAGAGGTCAGCCGTTGGTATACCGTTTAGTTAGTTTCCCAATAAGCTTTAGTTGATGCCAAATGGAAACATTATGGAAGCAAAATCAGATTACTGTTTATTCAATACCTTTAACTTGGGTAATAAAAACATTTATTAAAGACAGTAAAGTACAAATTACGGTTAAGGCGATGTTTGAATTTCTTTGTCACACTGTTCAGGTGCATCATAAGTGAGACCTGTGAATAGCTCAAAGAACTGTTTCACGTTTACTCTGTCTTGAACACGACGTTGCTTCTCGTAATAAACGGCTTTCTGTTTCTCATCAAATTCCGACCATTTCATTCCCAATATCCACTTCTGTTGATAAACAGTATTCTTTTTAAATATAGGGTCCTGTTGCTTTTTCAATGGACAAACTGCATGCACATAGCACATGAAGGCTGTTGGTATCCGTTTCTCATGACAATTTTTGTCCTTAGAATCTTCAACATGAGAGTAAGGTTCATGAATGTTTCTCCTGCTCCGTCTTTTATAGTAAAAGTAGTCTGTCAAGTCAGGATTTGCACGCAGCAATTTAACTCGGGCCTCCAACAATTGTTTTTCATAAACAGCTTGATCCGCTTTACTCATGTGATAAAAACGGAGTGTAGAATTTTTGTTTACGTGGGCACAATAAGAATCACCAGAACTAAGCGGTTCCAACAGTTTCTTAAGCTCGACATATCTGATAACAGCATCAAAGTAGGGTTTGCGTTTATCGTCCAGAAGGTCCCAGAAAGATTGTTCCACTTTTTCGCAAATTCGAGAATACGGTAAGTGTTGATTTTCAGGATCCTTTGAGAATGATTTTATGTGTTTTTTTAAGTAGGGTAAGAATGCGTTATATTCGAGAGAATCACACAGATGCTGCAATTTTGTAAAGTTTTTCTATAAAAAGATGCGTCAACCACTTACCACATTCATTTTAGATACATAATAAACATCAACATCTTCAATGTAAAGGTGTGTAGTGTCGGAATCGGGTAGGGGTTCTGGACCGTCAGCCGATTTCTTCTCCAGTTCTTCCTTAGCTAGCCTTTTCCGCGATTCTTTTAGTTCTTTTTTAATTATCCGTATAACCCTTCGTTTGGACTTTTTCATGTAATCCTTCTTCTCTGCCTTGTCCAATCTGTCAAATCCACAATAATTACAATACATGTTTGTTTGGTCGAATGCGGGATCCACTTTGTGAAAATACTGCGACATTGCCACTGTTTTATGAGTATTTTTTAAGTATTTCTTGTAATATTGAGCTTGCTGGGCATCAGTCAATTCCATCCATTTTTTCCACTTGGCATCACTATTTAAACCGCCTTTGAAATGGGTACACACTTCGTGCTCAAAAGTTTTATAAGCCCTGAGTTCCTTATAGTCCGCGCCCGATAACCAATCTAATTCAAATTTTTGCTTGACAATAAACGGTTTACCAGAATATTCTTTTAATTTTGTATCAAATTCTGACTTATTGTGCTGATCTCGACGGTCCGGTTTGTGTGCGTGCTAAAAAATGTTTATAAGTGATGGAAAAGCAAAATGTTGATCTTTAATCAACTTATTATATATAAAAAATTACCGTGCCCCAACACATATCATAGAGAACCGCATTTCCTAAGTTTGATCGACAGTTTTGAACAATTTTTGTAGCTTTTTTAAGGTATTCTTTCTTATCTGCGGCTTGTAGGTGGTCAAAATTACAATTCATACAATTGCTTCCTTCAACATGGTCTTCTAGAAACTTGTCGTTCGCAAACAACTTCCTCGCTATTTTGGATGTCCGATGGCGGTATCCCATATCATAATATTCATCTCGTTGGCTAGGTGTTAATACGAAAAACAACTCCTCAGCTCTGTAATGCCAATTAAATATACTGTCCTGATGTGGACACGCATCTTTGCTGAGCGCGTCCAAGGCCGTTTGGTCCTCTTTGTTATCTATTTTCTGAAATTGTAAAATATAAAAACTATATTAATGTAAGCGAACTGACCTCGACGAATTCATCAAACTCGGCTTTTGCAATTTGGTGATAAGGTGATCCTTTTTTTCGACAAATGAAGCCTTTCTTACTTTTTTCAATGTATTCTTCTCTCTGGTTTTGGCGAAGTTGCGTCCAACCAATGTGCAATAGCATTCTCGGAATTTCCTTTTGGTTGGAGGAAAAATAATCATCTTGGACAATGATGCGATTCAGTTCTCCAATGTAAATTATAGATGGAAATGCTGCATCATAATGGTCGATGTGAAAAGGTTCTTTCTTTTCGGGCGAGAGGTTGTCATTGTTTTCCAAGTTTGGGGATTTGTCTTCGTCATCACCAAAGTCCGATTCCTCTTCTCCGATAATCAATTCCTCCAAATCCGCCGGGGTCACATTGGCTTCTTCGTGATAAATGGCTTTATCGTTGTCAGTGAACGAATTCCATGCTTTCCGTATCAGGTCCGTCAGATATACGCTATCTTTGTCTGCAAACGGCTTCAGTTGACGGAGCTGCTCTTCTTTGTTTTGAAAAAAATATACGAAACCGTCACAGAGATTGCTATTATGGGCACATTGGACTGCTTCGCTTTGGATGGAAGACATGACTAAAAATTGATAGTATCATCATAATACAAGCAACGAGATCGGCAAAACCGTGTAGACAGCAAAATTTTTGGTTCGAAAACCGACTGTCATCAGGCAGCCACGGCGCAAAGGATGTGGCCAGCGCTGTTCGATATTAAACTAGCACGCAGCGGCAGCTGCTTCGACTAGCAATGCCATATATCCGATGAAAGGACACAATCGATGCCTCGAAAATTTTAATTATCCACGACTAAGCAGACACGCTTTCTTTGTCTGTTTTCCAATAATGTAAAATTTGAAACAGCGCTAAAAGCGATAAAGAGAGTCAAACTTAAGCCTACTGCATCGCAGCGTCTCGTGGTGTGAATAAAACAAATTCGTTGTGGGAGTGTGTTCGGGCAGAGCATTAACGACTTAGAAATGAATGCAACAATCCCAAGGTTCCAAAAAGGCAAAACTATATCCCAGATATAATTTACAAATTATCAATCTCGTATCAATGCATTTATTGTCGCCATAATATTAAATGTAAGATAAAAAGTCAAGGAGTTTATATATTTAGACGATGTATTAATAAAGATATCAAATGCAACTTAAATTCTTAAATAACTGTTTCACTTTAACTCTGCCTTCAACGCGTTCATGTTTCTCATAATACACGGCCTTCTGTTTCTTGCTGAGTTTCTTCCATGACTGCATTATTGCCCATCGCTGTTCAAATGGATACATCTCTGCAAATTCAGGGTCTTCCTGCTCCATCAATGGGCGAACTGCTTGCACATAACACATGAATGGTGTCGGTACCAATTTTTCTCGAAATTCTTCGTCCGTAGAATCTTCATCATCGTCATCGGATTCGTTGCTACTACAGTTCAATGACTTTTCAAAGTAAAAGTAGTCTGTCAAGTCAGGATTATCATGCAGCAACTTAGCACGGGCCTGCATCATTTTTTTCTCGTTGAGAGCGCGATCCACATCATCGTCATCATCAGAATCAGAAAGCGTCGCTGTTTCTGTTTTGAGTTCTCTATTCTCGTCCATGCTTTCCAAATAAAAATCAACGCATCTAAGCGGTTCCATTTGTTTCTTAAGCTCGACATATCTGAGGACAGTGTCAAAATATTGTTTGCGTTCGGCATCTGGAAGGTCCCAGAACGATTGTTCCACTTTTTCGCAAATTCGAGAGTACGGTAAATGCTGATTTTCAGGATCCTTTGAAAACGATTTTATGTGTTTTCTGAAGTAAGGATAGAAGGCGTTCCATTCCAGAGATTGATTAGGATTCTGAAAGATTTCAAAACTTTGTAAACACACAATAAGGATCCTTGGCCAAAGGTATAACAAACAATAAGTTTATGGCCATGATTTGCGACAACCTTATAATATTACGTCTTTGCGATAGTTCGTGCCGTTTTTCGACACCGCTTTTCTCGGGTATTTTCTAGAAGTTTCTGGTCCCGGTTAGGTATGCTACAGAGGGATACCTAAGCTATTTTATGAACACATACAGAGGCGCCAGCGGCACATGTGTCGTTTCAGTTTTTGCGCTAACATGGACCACCCACGTTGACTTGGATGGCCCATGTTGAGTACCGCCTGAAGGCGAGATATACTGTCGCCTTCATGGCAGCTTTGACATTAATATCCCCTCTGCTGATTATCACTGAATCAGGCATGGGTAGCTTCACTTGGAAAAGAAACGCTTCGAGAAGTGCAATGACCTCAAAAATGGGCTCGGACGGTTTTTTTCCAGAACCCTTCGTGACGGACCGGATTCGAACCATGATTGTTGATAGTTACTAATAAGTATGCTAATTATTAAGTTGAAACCCAGATTAGGAATCACAAAAATAGGAATTTGAATGGGACGCGCCGAAATGTGGCACGAACTTTCGCAAAGACGTAATACATTGCTTAAGTAAGGTGAAAAAAACCTACAACTAGCATTTTAGGTCGAAAACAAGCTTCCACATGCTTGACATAAAGTTTTTTTGTGTCCTCCTTTGGCCAAGAATGGTAGCGTTTTCTTAGTCTTCGGTTCTCTTTAGCCCGATATCTTTGCTCTTTTTCCATGTCTTTATCCAGTCCTCGTTGAATAGCACGTTTGCCCTTCTTCATGTAAGCCTTCTTTTCAGCCTTGTCCATGCTGTCAAATCCACATTTAGTGCAAAATATATTTGATTCATCGTCCGTGGGATCCACTTTCTGGTAATACTTCCATAGTGCTGAACTCTTGTACCGAGACAAAAGAAGTTTGTTGTAATACTCAGCTTGCTGGTCATCAGACAACTCAAACCATCGCTCCCATTTCGACAATTCGCTCAAACCATCACCGCAATGAGTGCACACTTCCTCGGCAAACATGTGAAAAGCTTGGTGTTCCTTGATGCCCTTAGGGTCTGTGGTTTGGAACCAATCGGCGACACAGGAATTAAAGACTTGTCTGACAATAAACGGCTTTCCAGAGTATTCTTTTAGAGTTGTGTCGTACTCATAAGGGTCTTGGATTGATTTGGGGTACCGCTTATTTGTATGCTGAAACACAAAATATAATTTAGAACAAAAGTTAAAAGCATTTGTAGATAAAAAACGCAAATTTACCTTCCAATAAAAATAATCTTTCACGTCAGGGAAGTCTTCCAAGAGCTGCCTCCGAACTGCAAACTTTTTCTCTTTAAATAGTAATTTTTCTTCAGCACTCAGGTCATCGTAGAAAATTTCGTCCCAATTGTCAGTTTGAAAAAAGTTATAATCTTTCAGTTTCCGCTCGGAGATTTGTTTCTTTATGTCCGCAATTTGTGATAGCGCTTCATAAAAAATTTGCTTTTTCTCCGAATTCAGCGTATTCCATCGTTGTTTGAGAATCAAATTCAGTTCAAAACACCGCATCATTTCCATTCCAGGCTCTTGGCATAACAATGGCCGCATCTTATTTAGGTAAACATTGAAAGCACAAAGATTTTTATCATTCTAAAAGAAACAAATTGACAAAAATCAATTTTTTAATCGAAAACTTACAGAATCAGGGTAAATCATTTCTTTAAGAACGGGAATCGCGTCGTAATCTTCGATAGACGCAGTATCTCTGATTCCTTTTCTCAAGTTATCTTGATATTTTTGAATGATTTCCTCGGCTTTTTCAAGGTAGTACTTCTTTTTTGTCGCGTTCAGGTTTTTGAAATCACATTCCATACAATAGCTTCCTTTAACATGTTCTGAAAGCTCTTCTTTTTCAAATAGTTCACACGCCTTTTTGTCAACACGATGGTGATGAGCCATTTCGTAATATTCATCTCGTTGGGTAGATGTAAATTTGTAAAACAACTGTTCTCCCATATAATTACTACCGAAAAGTTCGTGTGAGCATAAATCTTCGCTTAACATTCGCACGGCTATTACATCCGCCTCTGGATCCAAAGCCTAAAGTTTTGAAACTTAAAAGCGTTCATAGCTAAATGTAACAACTCACTTCAACGAAGTCTGCAAACTCCGCATCGGCGATTTGTTGATAGGTTGATCCATTTGTATGAGCTGTCCAATTCTTTCGGCTTCTTTCAGCGTATTCTTCTCTTTGTTCTTGACTGAGTAAAATCCAACCTTTGAGCCATAACATTTTGATAAGTCCTTTTTGGCTGGACGCAAAATGTTTATCTTGAAGAAGGATGGAATTCATTTCTATTATATAAATTATGGCTGGATAAGTTCGGCCATAGCGGTAGTTTCGAACTGGTCCAAAGCTTTTGGGTAAGAGCTTGGCGTTGTCTTTATCAACTTCAGGTTTGTCCATGCCATCATTGTTGGAAGGTGAAAAACCGGCATCATAGTCATCAGCATCTGAATCTTCACGCACAATGGCTCGCTTTTCAACTTCAGGAAGAACCACACCAGCTTCTTCATGATAAATGGCTTTGTCGTTGGCACTGAACGAGTTCCACGCTTTCCGTATCAGGTCCGTCAGATATGCGCTATCTTTGTCGGCAAACGGCTTCAGTTGACGGAGCTGCTCTTCTTTGTTCTTTGAAAAGTATTCGAAACCGTTACAGAGATCGTTATTATGGGCGCAGTGAACGTCATCGTTTTGGAAGAGAGACATGACTGAAATTGGTAGTATTTATAAACGTTGAACGAGAAAATCTGAATCATTAGAACTGTGCCGTTAGTAAAAGAACCTCCACTGTCGCGCGAGAAATGTTGCTATGGTTAAGCTTGGGACTAAGCCGACCGGGAGCTGCGGCTGTTCCGGCTAGCGACGCCACATATCCGATGAGCGGTCACAATCGATGCCATGCATCTTACATTTGCCTACGGCGGCGCGGAAGAGGGCAGCTGTCCACCTCCAAGCCGATTTCTCTTCGTTTTCCTAAAATTAGCAAGCGCAAAATTATCCAAGACAGCAATTAATTAGAGCTTTTCAAACCACATCATAAATAATAATGACTCTTAATGTGTCTCGTTTTTTTGCTGATTACAGGAAACATGAAATATAAAAGCAGAGTTTCACCAAAAGTAATATCAACATCTTTGTAATAATGCGTCGAATCTTGTTTTTGATAACCTTAGTTTCGGTCATTGTCGCGGTAAAAGGTTTGAATTTGTTAATACTTTACTTTGATGTATACAAAAACACAAAATTAAGGAGGCAAGGAATGGCACGCTCGCGTTAAAGGCGAGTTACTTTGCCATGGCCACCCTCTTGAAGCCTGGGCTAAATTGAAGACAGCCGTCTACCCCACCCATGAACTTGTCAGTGTCTTCACAAAATATGGATTCTTCGACGTGATGTCTCATGCATCGCATGGCGGCTGGTTCTGGCAGAAAAACTATCCCGGATTCCTGTTGCGTATCAAAGCAGAATGTGGATGTGGAGGCGACGATCATTTCGAACTGCCAGTGGTTCCTGAAGACTTCCAACACGCATCTGAGCAAGATGCTGAGAACCACCCGTATGATTACGGTAAAATCGACCTGTCGGACTGTTCCAAAAGAAAAGATGCAACCACATAAAACTGTAAACTTAAAGTTTACGCTTTTTTGCTTAAATTCCAACCATTTTTGAAGTCGAAAATAAATAAAACACACTGAATATTTAAAAAAAGTTGACTTTCGTGCTGGAAGTCATTTTGGGGCAAGTGTATTTACACTAGTGTACGCGTGTACACTCAATGATACTCAAATACAATTCAAAATTGCGTATTTATTTATTACTCATATTTGCTCACATAAACAAAAAACTGATTTAACCATATTGACGACACTCAGACATCTCAATAGTACCGTAATTAAACGGCATATTTGCTGCATTATCGAAACCATTCTTGTATTGGTCACCCTTGGCAACAACTGCTGTATCCATATGGTCTTGGCATTTACCACATTTATGCCAAATACGAAGAAAGTAAAGAGGATCTCCCGACATCATGATCACGGTTTCGAGTGCGCCATTTTTCATGAAAACTGAAGCCAATTTTTTGTGGTCGGCTTCGGTATCTCCAGCCGCCAAGATTTCGACTTTTGCAGTCACAGGGTTGTTTTCGCACAACACCATAGCCTTCATCCCGGCATACATGTAAATCTAAAAAGATTTAGTAATGACCAAAAATTTAAAGCGGTTTATTACGTCCGAAACCGCTGCAGCGATCAGTGTCAAAAATAAGAGAACATTGAGGAGTCGCATTGTGTCGCAGATTAATTGGTCTGTGCATTATGAAATGCTTAAATAGTGAATTTTTGTTGAATTAATGGTTTGATAAGGTCTGAGAAGCCCCGTTTTGTTAGAAATTCAACGATAATTTTAGTCAATGGGGCATTAGCCATAATGTGTCTAGCATTTTTAATTAGGAAAAAAGTGATGACAAAAATGGAACACAGCGATTTATTATTCAGTTGTTTCACACAAAAACGTACGTATTAATGATATTAGCATTAGCACCTTCCCATTTCAAATGTACCAAGATGCACCGGATGATTCACGGCGGTCAACCAGTCCCAATGTTGCTGGTTTGGGCGGACAAATAATGAATCTAGAGGGGGGGCATACACCACACAAAGAATGAACGCGTAGAAAGAAAATCGGATTATTCGTTCTCGAAATCACGCTGTCAAATTTACCGTTTCTTTGCAGAACAATGGCCAAATGGTGGTGGTCAGCTTCATAATCTCCAGCTGCCATGATTTCAACGTATGCATCCCTTGGATAACCACTACACGTGATGTTGGCCGTAAGCCGTGCATACATGAGATGCTAAAACGTAATTTCATTAAATTCGGCAAAAATTTGTAGATGTTTATTACATTTGTACCTGACGCTGTGCTAAAAATCAGTGTTAGATACGAAATAACTGTAAGAAGACGCATCGTGAAGCGATTGATGAAGTTATCGCCGTTTGAAACTCTTAAATATATATTTTTTTGTTAATCATAACCGTTTCTTGAATTTTTTGTTGACGCATTTCTACAGAATGTTATAATCAAATGATATCATAAGTAAACTGAAAGATTTAAAGGAAATGGTTGCTTTCGTGCAGAAAATTATGCGGCCATTCGATGACACGTAGTTAATGAAGTATTTCAGCAATCTCGAAAAGTTTAAATACATCATTTTCTGGCGAATCATGTTGCATCTGATCTTTTTGTAAATGGTGCTTAAACCCCTTAATAAATACAAAACGGGTACAGTGCAATCAGCATTTCCGCTTTTGCAAAAATGCATCGCGTTTTTCTGATCGTCGCTCTAGCATCAGTGATTGTCTCAGGTTTGTATTTGATTAACACTTTTTGTAAATTAAACTTAAAATCAAATTTAGGAAGAAGGGTTGATGTGTTCGAACGTGGATTCTGGGCTCACGTCAGGGCTAATCTGTGGTGCAAAGGCGTGCCTCTTGAAGCATGGGCTTTTTTAAAGACGGCTGAGCACCCACCACGTGAACTTGTGAGTGCTTTTACAATAGGTGGACTGTTGGATATAACGGCGAATGCACGTCATGACTTCGGTATGTTCGAACCTCCTATATCTCCCGGATTTCTGGTGAGCATCAAAGCAGATTGCGGATGCGGTGGCGAGTATTTTGAGCTGCCCCTTGTACCTGATGACTACCAATTCGAAGATTACTCGATAGAGGCTATGAACCACCCGTATGAGTATGGTGTTCTTCTTGACCTGGCAAATTGTTCAGCCAGAAGAAATCCACACATAAACTAAAGATAATTTGTGACCAAACGGTGACGAAATTTGCATGCACGTACGTTTTGTAATAAATTCGTCACGAAAAGTGCGTGACAAACAAAAATCAGTTTCCATTTGGTCCCAAATTTTGTTCAGTGTGTAAAAAACTTAAGCGCGAGTTTTGTTTTGTGTGCATGAGTTTACAGTTTGTGCTTACATTGACCTTTTGGAGTTGAAAATAAATGAAACGCATTTTTGTTATGTTGACTGATGCAATGGGTAATTTTGAAACAAGTGTTTTTGCATTAGTGTATGAATGCACAAACTAAGATACTAAAATACAAATCAAAACTTGCCCATTTATTTAGGAAGTAAGGCCGGGCCAGCTCGGGCCTGTCAGGAGCGGCCCAGATAAAGAAACAACAGGGCCGGGCCGTGCTGGGCTCAGGTTTTGAAGCATATTTGGTAAAAAGGTGTCAAAAATTAGCACAAATTCGCATTTTTGGAAAAATTCTGAGTGCAGCATTTTGTTCGCCATCATAAACTAAACCCTTGGAACCAAAAAATCAGACGAGGCATTATCCACAATGTGTCTAGCATTTTTAATTAGGAAAAAAGTAATGACAAAAAGAGAAATACGATTTATTTTTACAGTTGTTTTATATAAAAACGTACATTAGCACCTTCCCGTCTCAAATATACCGAGATTCACCGGGTTGTTCACGGCGGTTAACCAATTCCAATGTTGTTGGTTTGAGCGGACAAAGGTTGAATCGATAGGGGGGCATTTGCTACATTTCGAATGAACGCGTAGAAAGTAAATCGGATTATTCGTTCTCGAAATCACGCTGTCGAATTTACCGTTCTGTGGCACAACGATGGCCAAATGATCGTGGTCCGTTTCATAATCTCCAGCTGCCATTATTTCGACGTTTGCGTCCCATGGTTGTCCATTGCACGTGATAAAAGCCGTAAGCCGTGCAAACATGAGATTCTAAAAAGTAGTTTAATTAAATTTGGCAAAAGTTTGGCGAAGTTCATTACATCTGTAGCTGACGCTATGCCAAAAATCAATATTAGAGTCGGAACAACTGTGATAAGGCGCATTGTGTGTCGATTAGTGGGAGAATCGCCATTCAAAACTATTAAATATGTATTTGATTTTTTAAGCAATGAACGATTCTTGAATTTTTCGTGGACGCATTTTTACAGAACGTTTAAATCAGATGATAGGAATCTAAAAGTTTTGAAGGAAAAGGTTGCCTTCTGAAGAAAACTATGCGGCCATTCGATGACACGTCGTTAATGATGTATTTCAGCAATCTCGAAAAGTTTAAATACATCATTTTCTGGCGACTCATGGTTGTAATTAATAGTGTTTCAAACCCCTAATAAGTATGTACAAAACTGTTACAACGCAACCAGCATTTTTACTTTTGCAAAAATGCATCGCGTTTTTTTGATCGTAACTCTTGCAACTCTTGCATTGGTGCTTTCTGCCGTCTCAGGTTTGAAGTTTTTCATCCTTTTACAGTTAGTTAAATTGAAATTTAGGAGAAACCGTTGCTGCTTACAAAATCGGATACTGGACACGCGTCAGGGGGTATCTGATGTGCAGAGGCGGCTATGTCGAAACATGGGCCTCGTTAAAGACTTCTAAGCACTCAAATGACCTGGTGAATGTCGCTACATATTTTGGACAATTCGATATGACGTCGTACGCACATAATCCCGGATTTTTTGTGAGCATCAGAGCAGATTGTGGATGCGGTGGCGAGTATTTTGAACTGCCACTTGTACCCTCCGGGTATCAATATAGAGATTATTCGATGTTAGCTGAGAACAACCCGTATGAATACCGTGTGATTGATTTGGCAAATTGTTCAGCCAGAAGAAACCCACATATATAAAAAAATTTGTTTTTTGTAATTACATTGAAATAACTTCCGGAGAAAATAAATGAAAATTGTTTTTAACCAAGTTGACGACATTGCGACATTTTCAATAGTGCCGTAATTACACGGTTTTTGCGATCTCATCTTCTTATCGATCGCTTTGGTGACGAAATCTGTGGTCATAATTGAAAGGTTTGAAAGAAAAGGTTGTCTTCTGAAGAACATTATGCGGCAATTCAATGACACGTAGCTAATGAAGTATTCTAGCAATCTCAAAAACTTTCAATACATATTTCTTTGGCGAATCATGTTGTATCTGCTCTTTTTGTTAATGGCGTTTAAAACCCCTAATAAATACAAAACTGGTACAATGTAATCAACATTTTACCTTTCGCAAAAATGCATCGCACTTTTCCGATCGTCGCTCTGATAATGGTGGTTGTAGCCGTCTCAGGTGTGTAATCTTTAAAACTTTGTGATTAAAAGGTAGAAAATTTCAGGAGAAACTATTGGTCAATACAAACGCGGATTCTGGACTCGCGTCAGGGGTCAGCTGTTGTGCAGAGGCGGATATATTGAAACATGGGCCTCGTTAAAGACTGCTAAGCACCCAGCACAAGAACTTGTAAGCGTCTACGCACATTATGGACAATTCGATATGATGTCGCATGCAGACAATGGCGGCGTATTCAGCCCGCTCTTGCCTCCTGTATCTCCCGGATTCCTGGTGAGTGTCAAAGCAGATTGCGGATGCGGTGGCGAACATTTTGATCTACCTCTTGTACCCGCAGCAAACCAATATCACTATACACCATTATACGCTGTGAACAACCCGTATGATTACGGTACGATTGAACTATCAAATTGTTCCGCCAGAAAAAATTCACACACATAAAAAACTTAAACTTAAAGTTTATGTTTTTTGTGTCCATGCGTTTGAAATTTGTGGTTTAAAACAACTGGAAGTTGGAAATAAACAAAATACATTAACTTTCGTGCTAGGAGTCATTTTGGGATTATCGATTTTACACTAGTGTATGCGTGCATAGGCAATGATGCTCAAATACAAATGAAAAGTTGCTTATTTATTTATAACGGATATTCCAGGAAAAACCGAAAAGAATCAGATGGCTGTAAAACAGTGCGATTAAAAACAATCTCGTTGATTCATAAACAACCAAACATTAACCTGCCGCCTCACAAACATTAACCTGCCGCCTCACATTCAAACGGGATTTTTTGGTCTGTATGAACGCAATACATCTGTCTAACCCTTCCGCGTCTGCCGATAAACCAATGCATCGCATAAAATGTTTTTATTTTTGCAAAACTTGTTCTTCGATTTCGTAAGGAATTCAATTTGCGTTGCATCTTCGATTACCATCAAAAATACAAAAAAA
>KB455539.1:154385-168781 GCA_000341325.1 Panagrellus redivivus | reverse complement strand
GGCCGGGCGAAATTCAGCCTTCTGATGTCCCAAGCCTTCGCTCCGAGTTGAGGGCGGGTGCTAAACCCTCACCCCGACTGAAGGGCGGTAGAGCTGAGCGTCTGACGGGTTACAAACCCCGCCCTAACTCCAGGGCGGGGATTCGCATTCGCCCCAACCTTGGGGCGAGAGCACATGGTCATGTGCTCCGTGTTGTCCTTGCTTCAGGGGGATCACCGGTTACTACGACTACGAAGAAACCTACGACTACTCCGACTACGAGGAAACCTGGACAAGGATGCCAAAAAGATGCCGATTGCACCGCTTCGACTTTGCATGTCTGTAATCTGCAGACTGGTGTATGTGGCCCATTGACGTGTAAATTCAATGACTCCAGCCTGACGGTTGATCCCTGTAGCGAAGTGCTTTTCTGCCACGTCTTGCCCGATCTTGGAGCAGGATCTCAACAGTACGTCTTTTTGGTGTCTACCGTAACTGAGTTTCTTTTTTTAGGCATGTCTGCCGGAATTATATCATCATTGCCGAACGAAACATTGACCACACTTTTACTGTCAAAGGGTTTGGCGCCGCTGTTAGCAAAACGCACTTTCTGAGCAGTGTTTCATCCGGTGTAAATAATTTGACTGATTTAAGTCGTTTTTTGCTCATAACTTCGTTTCCAGTTTGCAAAATACGGTAATTCCGAGCTTTACGTCATTGTAGCGGGCTATGGGATTCACCAACTTCGTGCAGCTGACGGTAATGTTTATACTTACCGTTTCTTTTTCTCACCATCGAATTGCAGTTTTTCCGCAGATGAATATTGGATCTTTTAACGTTAACGCATGGCAGGACCTCGTTTTGGTCAAGTTGCCTGCTGGAACTACCTTAGTTTTCCATTTCGAAGTCAAAAAAACTGCTCCGGGCCCCCAAGATAAATTGACAACACTTCGTCTGAGTGGTGATAAGCTTAACTTGGGTGCCATACAACTGCAACCCGATGCCGAATGCGAGAAAATGTTCCGCCTTGATGAAACTATCCAGTACGTTCCAAACAGCAATATGGCTTGTGGGCTCGATGCCAATGACCGTGGCACGAGATTAATGAACGGTGCGCCACTGGCTGTTGGGACGTATGTCTATGGTATTCGTTCAGTGGCTTCACTCGATCCTGGACACAAGAATGGATTCCTCGTGACGAAACTGGCTCCAAACTGCGACTGGTTGTTCCGTGCCAGTGAAGGCGCCGTCAAATGCGTTTAAAAACAGCGTGGTTACGGTCGATACCGCCTTGAAAACACTTTCATTGATGGAATGTAAAAATAAAATGTACATAATTTAAAACCAAAATCATTTTGAAAGAGATTTCTGTTGGGCACTTTCGGCGGCTTTGGCCTTGGCCACTTCGTAGTCGAGTTGTTGTTTGTTGAAAGTGCTGTCCCGAAGCATTTCCAGAATGCGATCAAACGTCGGAACCGCTTGCTTCATGTCTCGAATCGCTCTAAAACACTCTCAAAATTTCGAATTGTGCTCAACATGGACCCACTCGATGGAGTTATCAACGTCGTAATACGCGCCCTGAAGCGTCGCATTGAGTCGCATCATGTCGTACTTGCGGGCGACCAGTACCGGCACCGACTTGTGGACGTGTTCTTGAAGGCGATACATGGCCATGGACGGGTCGTGGTCCACGATGTGGAAGCTTTCGGAGAGCCGTTCTGACACTGAAAAGTAAAACTATGCATTGAAAATGACAAATATCCATCACCCTACCTAGCTGGCAGCGTTTCTGCACTTCGCGTGATGCCATTTCTGAAAAAAAGTTTACAGATTCGCACCCTGAAGCTGCCCACAATACGAATCCTGTCACCAAACAGCGTGTAACCCGTCAAATACAGTATAAAAGCTTCCAATTTACTCAAACACAAACAATAACAACGACGTTTTCCTAAACTATGAATTAAAAGGCACAAATAATCTTTAAACTGGCATCTATGCGGTGGCCTGCTTGCGTTTCTGCTCCAAGGCCTTTTCGAACATTTCCTTGGCGTATTCGCTCTCCGTGACGGTTTCATCCTTGTTGTTGAGGTTGAATTCCTCGAAAAGTTTGTCCTGTTCGGCGGCTTTGTCCTCCCATCGGACACGGTTCTCGAAGAAGAAAAGTTCTTCCTTTCGGGCTTCATGTTGAGCGATTTCGGCTTTGATTTCAGCGATTCGAAGTCGAAGATTGACGCGCTCGGCTTGCATGAGGGCACGGGCTTTACGAGCGGTATTCCAGTCAGTGAAGAGGGTCTTTTGCTCCTTGACAATGGCTTCTTCGCCGGCTTGTTGCACGGTTTTCAGGGCTTCGAGAACGGTGGCGGAGAGGGCGGGGGTTGACGTTGACGTCGATGATTCGAGTTTTGTCTGAAAAGAAGTGGTTTTTATGTTGAAAAGTGAAAGTTATGACTTACCGAAATGGTTTGAATCGCTTTAAATTGGTCATTTTCCTCCCGACCCTCTTCCGGGATGCCGCCAACAGCCTTTTCCAACACAGATTTCACCGTAGCAGCGACGGATGGGCTGACGTTGGACGCCTTTGCGACGGCTTTGCCCACAGCTTCAAGGTCACTCGTCAAGGCTGTCGCCAATAAGTCGATTTGCGCCCCATTGGCTCCAATACGGGATGCCAATTCGCGGTTGAACCAGGACAAGGCCTTTCCGACAAGGGCATCCGTTTCCTCCAAATCGAAATGGCCATCGAAAAAGGGGTTCTTCAAAAAGGGGAACTTCATCGAACGCAGCTCCTCCTCGTTGATATCGTCCTCATCGACGACGACGGTCTTCTTTTGAATGGTTTCATCGAAACTGCGTGCTTCAGACGGGAGTTCCGTGAATTTGAGCAACGCGTAGAGTGCCAGCAAATTCAGCACTTCATGGTCGAACATTTCCTGTTGCATGAGGATTGTCGCGATCTTGGCGGCAGCGGGGAAGTTTTCGGCGCGAAGGAAGTGATCCAGGAGCAGCCCGGCGGAATGATAGTTCGGGAAGATGCCGTAGTTTATCTGGAAACTTCAAAATAGCCAAAATTACAGTAATTTAAAGTCATACCGGATCATTGAGCACTTTGAAAAGCTCATTTTCAGCGCCATGCTTTAAAAGCAATCGCAATGTAGCGTATTCCGTCGATGGCAGGAGATCAGCGGCATTGTCGGTGTGGCGGAGTTTGTAGACGAGCTCCAGGACGTCTTCCAGCTGATCAGATTCTTCCGATAGACACGCAGCGGCATCGACATCGACAGCACTGGCTCGACCGCCACCGACAAACTTCTTCTGGACCGCGGCGATCCACTCGTAATCGCCGCCGAGATTGAGGGCCTTCAAGTCGGAATGGCGCTTCTGCCATTCGGAATCGAGTCGGAAGGCGGGGGAGAGCACTTTTCGGAGGGCTGACATCGAGAACCCGCGTCGGGAGAGCATGGTCGCGAGCTTTGGGGTTGATGGCAGCATCTGGAATGAACAAAAAGCTATGAAGCTATCAATTTTGAGCATTTTAAAAGATATCAAATGGCAAATCAACCAAATAGGCCCTCAAAAAGCAGATAAAAGTTAGATCTTTATACAAAATGTTAAAAAATACAAAATCCTCAATTCAAACATGTAATTTCGCCGCTTCAATGACTTCCTTTGAGATGCACCGAGCTGTCTGTAGACGGTAGAATCCATCATGACACTTTTTATACTGGAACCGATTGAAGCCGTTTGGCAGGGGCAAGTTGTGCACGGAAGTGAAGTGCCGTGACAGAGAGGAACCCGATTTGTATTTCATGGGGCACTTGTGGCAGAGGTAGCGATTTGCGATGTAATTCTGCAACAAAACGTTGACAAAAGTTCGTAAAACCTCGAAACCAACCTCCAAATGAGTCTTCTCATGCTCTCGCAGCTGCTTTTCCCATCGAAACTTCTTCGGACACGACCGACACCGGAATTTCGGCTCGATTTCATGCATGGCTGCGACGTGTTTCTGGAGATCTGCCTTGATGCCGAAAGTCATCCCGCATTCATCGCATTTTTCGTTCTTAATCTTGGCATGCACGAGTTTCATGTGTTTCGCGACGGCTGAAGCGCAGTCCATAACGACGTCGCAATAGGCGCATTTGACGGATTTCACGTGTTTTCGGCAGTGCAGCTTCAGGAGGCGAGATGTGGCAAACTTCTTCTGGCAAAGGGCACAGCTTAGCGTTGCTTCGCCTTCTGGAAGCCGTCGCATCACGTGATCCTTGAATTTCGTCCTATTCGTGAATAAGGCCCCACAAAATGGGCAAGCACAAGCTCGATCGCCGGAATGGCAAGTCAGATGGACGCGAAGGCAGCGACGATTCAGGAAAGACTGGGGGCATCGGGTTCGTTCGATTCCGCTGACCCATTCGCAGTGATATGTGCCGAGTTCGTCGAGATCGGCGGAAGATACGTCGTCCATGTGGGAGGTTACGTGGTCGACGAATTGGGTGAGGTCGTCGAAGGGTTTCTAAATGGTCAAAGGTGGATGAAATATATATAAAGTGGTGCCAACCTCGCAGTTTTTCCATCCACAAATCCACGGTTCACCCTCAAGCTGCAACAGGGGGGACCGTTCGAAGCCGCAGGACCTCAAATCGGGGAACATTTCTCTATAGACGTCGAGGCCGGTTTTCTGCTTGGAAGCATGGAAGACATGGCTTCGAAGATGGCGGTAAACGTGTTCGGATTCTTTGAGGGGCAAGTTGCAACGAGTCACGGGGCATGTGAAGTGGGTACCTGGAGACCTTAAAAGTTTATACAAAATTCCATTAAGATGTAACTAACCTGCCTCTGGCAATCGACCCGCATATTCATTCTTATAGTGATCAGTCAAATGGCAATCAAGCCCTTCAAATCTGGCAAACCGCTGCCCACACCCGGCCACAATACACACGTAATTATAATCGTTTTCATTTGGTCCAGTCGCCTCAATCCAGGAAAACATGTTAGCACTAACTGGAGCAGGGTTTGGCGATGGAATCAATGGCCCCAGAAGAGCGTTGAAATCGACGGACATTGGCGTGCCATTGCTGGTTCCCGGTTCGGCTGGTTGGAGATGGCAGTGCTCGAGGAGCATCTGGGTATTGTCGTTGTCGACATCGTCAAAGGAGAACACGGGATGGGCTGCCATTAGCCGGCGGGGAGGCGAGAAGCGGCGGGATCGAAGTCGGAAGCTGGGATGAAGCTGCGAAAATTGACAATTTGATGGGATAGGTGTTGGGGACACTTTGCCAAGGGGTAATTTCAATGGATTTTTATGGGTCGGGGGTTTCCAATTTGGAATTTATGACGGACAAACAGCAATGGAAAAGGATACAAATGTGTGTGCAAATTGGTTAAAGCTGTCAATAAACGGCTCGAAAAACAACATTTGAGTTTGCGTCAAAGTTCTTCGCACTCTCGAGGTTCCTTTTCTCTGTGCGGCTGCCTGCCGCCGCTGGCAGCTCTCTACGTAATGCACAGCTTGTTTTCCTTTTCGCTCGCGAGCTCGAGACTCTCGAACCTTTGTCCTCGCGCTACTGGCTGGCGCCTGACGTGGGAGAACGTGAATGACGTTAACTATTGATCAATGCCCAGTTTTGCCGTGCCATTTGAGGTTTCATTTTGCCTCGATTTGTAATCGCTTTTCCCATCCGATCCCACATGTTTCCCCTTCACTTCCAGCCTCATGCTTAACCCCACTCGCACCCTCATCGCCTCCGTCCTCCCACGGCCGGCGTCCATCCGCACCCGTGCCACGACCACGGCCCCAGAATCCTCGACCGCTGCCATCCCCGAGGACCCAGTCGCCCCTCCAACCCGACCCATCGAGACCAGGTTTGATTGATTTTCGACTTCCCTTCTCACCTTTTCATAAGTCCACTCCGCAATCAATGTTTCTGTCGGTCTTTTGTCGCAATTAGAAAGCAGACAGACTTGTTTTTCCCTTTTTACGTGCACCCTGTCCTTTTTTATATATAAACCACCCCCCTGTTTCAGACTGAATGAACGCCACCGAATCATCGCAGAAGGCGGCGTCCCCCCGGTGACCTATGACTTTGAGAAGGCCAAGTGGGCCATGAGGCAACGATTCGGCGAATACGGCCTTGCCAGTGGCGTTGATATTGCCAAGCTTTGGCCGACTGTTGAGGTTTACAAGCTTTTTATCACTGATTCTGTCTTAACATGACCAATTTCAGGAAGTCGAAGAACAAAAAGCGCTCAAATTCTACAGAAAATACTCCGACGCCGCCGAGATTGCCCTTAAAGCTGAGAGTGAGAAGGCTGCTGCTGTCAAGGCCAAGTAAGACACTTTTTTATATATAAAATTGCTTTCAATTCAGTTAAAACCCTTCCAGGCTCGCTGAAATCCGCAAAAACGAAGCAACCTATGAAAAGAAGCTCGCCGAATACTACAACAGCCAGGTCAAAGCAGAAGCCGAGAAATCCGAGCAGGACAAGGTCATGGAGCGCCGAATTCGTGAGATTCAAGAATACTTTGGGTACTGGATTGACCCGAAGGATCCTCGATTCGATGTTATGCTAAAACAGAAGGAAGCGGAAGAGAAAAAGGTCAGTTTTCACACCTTTTTGAACATTAAAAGGATTTTTTTTTTGTCTTTTCAGGCCGAAAAGCTAGCCAAACGTCTCGCCGCTGAACAGAAGAAGATCGCAGCTACCGTGTAATGTGCCTTTTTAGTTTAGTTGTAGTTGTTATGTTTGTTTTTTATGTTTACTGATTAAATTGACGGTTTTTCATTGATTTATTATGTGGAAAAAGACCGTTGTTATCTACGGTTGTTATACTTTTGTTTATCTTTTTGCCGGACAACTTATTTTTTGTCTGCATTAGCTTATCAGTGCAATTTTGCAGGTTTTTTGAGGTGTTCCGGGAGTGCTTTGACGCCTTTCGAGGAAAATCCGTGGCCCCCAAAAGCGACGAAAGGCGTTTGCAGCGCCAAAAAGTGACCCTTTGCTCGGCTTCATTTTGGTGGGATCAGCTTTTCATTAACCATGTCTGACAGCGGCGATGATAACAGTGTCACGGTGTCGATTGTGCAGTACCTGTCACCGGCGAACAGTGGTTCCTGTGGTTACTGCAAGCGGGGCAAGAAGAAGCGTGAGTTTTTTGGACTTTGTTTTTGGATTTTAAGTGTTTTTCTTTGATATTTTGTCGAATTTTGACCTTTTAACATCGATCTAATCAGTTCCATTTGCAGCCGATGGCACACCCGCCGTCGTCAACGTGCCCCCGCTCGAAAATGAAGAACCTTCCTACAGCCTCGGTGAGTCTAACCCCCATCTTTTACCCGTCTAAACGACTAAACACCCCCAAAAGATGCCAAACTCCGTCTTTTCAAACTCGATACTTTAACGAAAAGCACTTTTGTTATTTGCAGGCGTCATTGCACATTTCCTAACCTGCGAGGACTTTAACCGGATGCTTGATATTGGATGGAATAGGTAAAGCTGCCGCCTTTCCTCTCTTTTTCCCTTTCCGTTTTTTTCGGGGTTAGCTTACCGTCGAAAGTCAAGTCATGAAAAGCATTCCGGGGAAGTTGTGATGCCGTTGAGCGTGTGTCCAAGTCGCCGCCCCTCCTTCTGTTTACACATATTTATCATTAATTGTGTCTTGACGCCTGCAAAATGTGTCCCTAACCATGAATCCCGTTGTTTAAGACTATCTAAACCGTTCAAATGTTGAAAAATGTTGCCTTTCCCTAACCCGAAGCACAATATAAACTTGCAGGTGTCTGGGCACACGAGCTTCTGGTGTCCGATTATCAGGCTTTATGTGATCGTGGCTTCCGACGGTGGGCCTTCGTCTCCCTTCTTTGGATCCTTTGTTTTGGGGTTTTGTTGGCATGGTTTTAATTGCGGTTTTCAGGTCGGGAAAATATTTGTACAAGCCGATTATGGATCGGACTTGCTGCCCACAGTATACTATTAGGTCGGTTTTTTGCATTTTTGAGAAGTTTGATCGACGTTGGAAGGGTTTCAGACTCGATGTACACAGGTTTCGGATGTCGCGAACACACAAACGGGTACTGAAGAACATGCACAACTTCTTGAAATACGGGAAACGTCCGGAGCGAACCATCGCCGATCCGACCCAACATCCGAGCGCGCCGACGACGGCACCGAAGCCGGATTCAGCAAGTTCCAGGGGTGAACCGAGGCCGGTCCCGGTGCGTCCGGAACGTGGCATCAAGAAGAAGGAGTTCCGGCGACAGAGGGCGGTCGATCGCCTTAGGGCAAAGGGCGAGAATGTCTTCGAGGTTGGTTTTGTCAGCCTTTTTATCCCTAATTGGATGGTTTCAGTACCAACGCCAACGCAGAATCAAAGAAGAATCCCGTCGCCGAACGATCCAGTCCTTCATTGAGCCCTATGTCGAGGGGGAATGGGCCCACAAGCTCGAGATCCGTATGATCCAGAAGGGCAGTCCCGAATTTGAGCGATCTTTCGAGGAATCCTATGCCTTGTTCGTCAAGTATCAGTCCTCCATCCACGAGGATGCCAACACGTCCCGCAAGGGCTATGAAGGCTTCCTCATGAGCTCGCCCCTGATAACCAAGCCTGCCGATCGAAGCATTCAGCCCGTTCTCGGCTCCTACCATCAGCAGTACATTCTGGATGGCCGTATCATTGCTGTCGGCGTCATCGACCTTCTGCCACGATGCCTGTCGTCGAAATACTTCTACTACGACCCAGATTTCTCCTTCCTCACGATGGGCACGTATTCGGCGTTGCGTGAGATCGCCTTCACACAGGGCCTCGCCGTGAATCGCCCAGATCTCCACTACTACTACATGGGCTACTATCTCCAGGAGTGCCCCAAGATGCGCTACAAGGGCCGGTTCCATCCGAGTGACCTTCTCTGTGATCAGACCTTCAAATGGATGCCCTTGGAGCAGGCTGTTGCCAAGATCGTCGCGAATAACTCCAAATTCACCGTATTCTACCCGAATGACCCTCGGCCACCGGGCCCATCCCTCGCGGCGATTCGCGTCATGCTCAAGGACAAGATTCGACGCTATCCATCGCTGCGGCACGAACTGACGGGTCAAAAGCTGCTCGAATTCGATGAAAACATGTCCGAACTCATCTACTACATGCACACGACCATTGAATCTGTCGTGATTTTCTTCCCACATATGACGACCGACGTCCCCGATGATGGCATGCAGGATCTCTACGGCGACAGTGACAACAGTTGAGCCCCCGAAAGCTATACAGACATCTTGTAATCCCGTTGATGACGATTGTCTTTCTGCCGACGATTGTCTTTTCCACGCTTTTTGGTTGTCCTTTTTGTAACGACTGTGTTTTGTGTTTTTGTAAGTCGGTTTTTGGTAAATCATGTTAGCTAACCTAACAAGATGTTTGTAACTGTTTTGCATCTTTGATGAAAATATTTTGTGTTTCCTTTATTGCGAGTGCCTTTGGGGTCTGAAGTTTGAATCGATTCGGTGTGGAGCAATCTCCGCGGAATGTGTATAGATAAAGTTTTGTCAATCTTTGTTGTGGGTTTTGCAAGTCGCGACAAAACGAAATGAAATGTTTCAGTTTTATTTTCGATACTGTTACATACATAACATCAGACGCCATAATGAGACACTGGGTTGGCATGCCCGTCGACGGCGTGCCACGCCCATTACACTCTCCGCCTACAAACCTCGACGCCCTCGTCGAATTAAAGGTAAGATAAAGGGCGCTGGGCTGGCATGCCCATGGACGGCACGCCACACCCATTACAAAGGAAGCAAGGAAAAGTCCCGGATGATACACCATTGAATGAAATACAAGCAATTCGGGACACAGAATCGCCGAATGCGTCGGGGATGCAGCTTCCATGCTACATCCCCGACAAATACACCTCAAATATGGTCGACCTTGACAGCACTACACAACACAACCGCGTCACAAACGTCTTTTTTCAACACTGAAATGCACTTTGCTAAAAAGTGTTCGCCATGTGCCAAGCCACCGACGGCAGCAGACAGCCGCCGAATCGATGAAGGCAGTCCGAAAGGCGTGGAAAAGCAAATTGGCATGCGGAAGAAGGCGGCAACCAAACGGCAGTTAACCGTCAAAGACACATTTAAGTTTTATCAGTAATTTTATTATACTTTAAACACAGTTTTTAATTTTAACACGGGAAGATGAACGTGTAAATGAACATGCGGATTCAGGTACGCAAAATGAAGGTTGCGTGGATCATTCGTTTGTGTTGCCATGTGGATTCGGTTCACAGCCTTCTCGATGAGTGTTGCCATCACGCCGACCTGATCTTCGTCTTGGATGCTGTTCAGGGTTAGCTTGTCCATACTTTCGGTCGCTTCTCGGAATCGAATGTCTTCTTCGACTTCGCAGATCGCTATTTCGATCGTATCCGCTGTTTTGGAGCGCAACAGCATTCTAGCTTGTTTGCCATGAACTGCGATTTTGAAAGCGCTAAGAATGTACTTGCTTCGCGTCACTGCATCGCAGTTGTTATATAGATGTTTGGTACACTTGTTTATGCTGGATTGACAGGGAAGGTAGCTAAACTTCCGGTATTGCCATCCCGGCAATAGACCCACGGTTCTCACCGTCATTGATTCATCCCCCGCTCCCTCACACCAATTTTTAGTTATCACACTTTTATTATCATTAATAGTTAGACAAGTATCCATATTACATGGCGGCCCCACAGCAAGCTGCGGAGCCTCACATGAGCGACCGCTCCGGAGGTGGTGAGGGGAGAGACACTGACCCTGGCTGTTTCCAGCCAGCGTCGGGGGTAGGGGCGGAGACACAATCGATGAATAACTTGTGAGGGACGGGGAGGGGACTAGTGTCAGGGCCTGTGGACTGCCAAGATGGGCCAGTGCTATTGCACTTGCCCATTACACTCTACTCCTTAAGAATTTGACGCCCTCGTCAAAACAATAACAATACAAAAAGGTTTCTAACAATTTTTATGACAGAGGATTGGGGAAGAATAAAAGATAACACGCAAGACTGGTGGGATGAAGCCTTGACGGTCTGTTTGAACGAGTCTTCCTGGGACAGAGGCGGATTCAGGATCGCCAGAAGTGCGAGTGGTCAGTTCGCTTTTGAAGAGCATGTCTGGGGGGGAGTAGTCAAACCTGCCCACACCCATTAGATCTTTTCGATTCGTCGTTAGTCACGCCCGCACGGTAATCGGAATGCTCGGACTTATTAAACGACCGGAAGGTACCCGCCAAACATGGCCAAAGACGGGGACAAGGGGTTCCCAATCTATTGTGAAAATCTCCTACACTTTCTATATTAGAGCCACAAAAAGAATTAAAGACTTAAGGATAGTTTACATATCTAAAATTTTAACGGAATAGAAGGATAGTTATTGACTACAGGGCACAATTAATATGGATGCATAAAAAATGGAATTTACCGAATTACATTAGCTGGGTTACGTATGCTTCGGAGGCTGGATTTCGTGCCGGTGTAGCAGAGGAACGAACGGCGTTTTGAAGGGCTTCAGCTTGTTGAGATGGACCGTACGAATGTCGTTCAACTGGGCCAGGTCCTGGATCGTTGCACGTGGGCGGGCCACATCGATGACACGGAATGGTCCTGACCATCGCGGGTCCCACTTGCGGGGCGTCTCGTTCCATTTGAGTACCAAGGATCCCTTGCGGAACGTGTGCTCCTCGAGTTTGCGCGATTCGTCGGTGAAAGCCTTCTGCAGAGCTGCCTTCTGTTGTAGTCGTTCTGCCACCAAGTTACGGGCTTTCTGCAGGCTATTGGTGAGGTCTTCCGCGTAGCCGATCATATCCTTGGGATCGCTGGGTTCATCCGGACTCTGCAGTCGGTTGTCGACGGGTAATCTGGGGTCACGGCCATGCATCAAGTAGGACGGTGTTTGCCCAGTGGCAGAATTAACCGCCGTGTTGTAGGCGAACACTACCTGATGGAGGAGTTCCGGCCAGTCGAGGCCGGCCTCTTCGGTCGTCGTCCGGATCATCGCCGCAAGCGTCCGGTTCTGTCTTTCGACAGCGCCGTTGGCCGCTTGGTGGTACGGGCTCACCGTTTTGAGGTCAGTGCCACAGACCTTCGCCATCTCTTTGAAAATCCTCGAAGTGAACTGCTTCCCATTATTAGTGACGATCTCCCTGGGCGCACCGTGCTTTGTCACAACTCCCTTGACAAAGGTGTCGGCCACATCGTAGGCTTTGGTCGTTGACAAGGGGTCGGCGACAATCCACTTGGAGAAGGCATCTTCCGTGACGAGAATGTGGGCCGGGCCATCGGGTCTCGAAGGAACGGGACCGAGGATGTCGAGATGAACCCTTTCCATGGGGCCTTTCACTGCGGGCCAGATGTGGAGCGGTTCTTCTCGGCGATCGCCAGGATTCACTTTCGCTTTCTGACATTTCTCGCATGTGGTGACATAGTCGCGTACGTCCGACATCATGCTCGGCCAGTACACTCGGGATTCCATTTTCTCGAGGGTCTTTTCAGTTCCAAGGTGGGCATTCACAAAGGCATCATCATGAAATTCTTCCAGCACAGCCTTTCGTAGTCGGTACGGGATGACAAGGCGCAAGGTGCCGAGCTCATCATCGTAGTAGTACAACGCTCGGTTTTTAACCACGAGGTCAGTAGCCGTTTCTTGCAGTGTCTTCTTATCTGCCGGGTTCGAGGGCCATCGGTTGTCTAGAATGGCTTCGAAGATCTTCCCGTAGTCTGCTTGTTGTTCTTTCCGGACGACATCTAAGGACAGATGTGACGGAATGACTTTTCCGGAGCGGAGTTCCACGGTAAGAATGTACTTGCTTCGCGTCACTGCATCGCAGTATTCATCCGGAAAGCCCGCTCGGCCCTCGGGAGGCTCAGATGCACCAGATGGGTAGTGGTATAAACGCCCGGATGATGCACCTTGAATGAAATATAAGCAATTCGGGACACAGAATCGCCGAATGCGTCGGGGATGCATTCCATGCTACATCCCCGACAAATACACCTCAAATATGGTCGACTTTGACAGCGCTACACAACACAACCGCGTCACAAATGTCCTTTTCAATACTACATAAAATACACTTTGCTAAAAAGTGTTCGTCACGTGGCAACGCATACGACACGATGAGAGCGTACTCGCACTGAAAGAGTGTTCGCCACGTGCCGACCCGCACGGCGGCAGCTGTCGATGAAGGCCAAAGGGGTGGAGTGAAAAGCGGCACGCCGGACGAGCACTCCAAAACGGAAAAGTGGATTGTACTTGAAGTGCGCAAAATCTACCTCGCTTTTCTCAGGGACAGATAATTGTTCTGAAATGGTGGGATAAAAACGAAAATGGTATGTGCGTAATCGACGCCGATCGAGCTCGAGCCTACACGCATTCTTCCCGAAAAAGCCAACCCAGCTTATTGCTAAAAGCCAAACCAAGCAGTCATACACAGTCGTCGTCTGTGGCGCCATGCTTTGCCCTTTTCGTTCTGTAAAAATGGATTCCTTTTTAAAAATCTGTTTTACTGTTATTCTGTTTTCAACCTTTTTTCTAAATGTAGAATCCAAACGACATACTGTATACATGACCTGCAAACATGGTGATATGGACATAGTGCAAGCCGATAGTGACAGTATCGAAGCATTACGCGGTAGATGTTATTCGTTAATAAACTGTAATTATACGTTAGCTGATGTAAAATTTCAATTCGATATGATCATAGCCGGTCCAAAAGGTGGTGGTCGACAAGATCTTGCTAACACGTTATCCGCCGTCAGCAAGTCCTTAAGTCAAATGGTTTGTTTTACCTTTTTCGATCCACTGTTACAGTACATTTTTAGGAAGTCCAAATTTCATCCAAGAGTTACCAATATATGAAAATGTTTCCACCATTCAACCATTTCAACGACATCAATTACTTTTCATTGATCGATCTTTTGGAACGCAACGCTGATCTGGAACCGTTCTCGCTACCGGCTTTTCCGCAACTTGAAACTGTTACGCGTGTCTCATCACTTGAAAAGGTAGAACCAGAAAAGCCGTTGTCTTATTTCGTTTTAAATGTTCTCCATAACATTGCCTTCATTTTTGAAAGATTGGCGTCGATTGTTTCCAAAATTTTATAATCTGTCATTGTTTTCAACGTCTAAACAATACAAATTTTTCTATCTTAACTGCTTTAACGTATCGGGCATGTTTTCCTCAAATGGTGCAGGGTCTCCTTGGACCCGTATGTTTGGGCGATACACAGAAAAAAATCGCGATTTCACAGGTGTCGAAAGGGGGAATCGTTTCCCCCTTTTGGCAGGGAATTGGTTACACTCGCGGATCGTGGACTGGTTTCCCCTATCGGAGGGTACCGTGGTCCCGCTTTTTATATGGAAACTGCAAATGTGATACTATAGAGTGATAGTATAGAGA
>KB455539.1:121882-134513 GCA_000341325.1 Panagrellus redivivus | reverse complement strand
AGGTTGTTGATGAGATCAATCGCTTCTTCGTCCAGTCCAGTCCATGTCAGGGCATCCGTGATACTGCCTGACTGAAATGCGAAATGACGCTGGGCCGGCGGCGGTTAGCTAACATGACACATGGGCCTTGGCCGGGGTGCGCAGATGGTTGGGACCGTTCGAGGGAAGCAAAGTTGGTTATAAATTATTTAGGGGGTAGATTATGGTTACCAGAATTGGCATAGGGGAATGGGTAGAGGGTTTTGTCTGATTGGTGGGGGTGGAATCTGCGTGTTGAGAATGATTTTTTAGTTAAAAATAGCCAAAATTTTGATTTCAGACACTTTTCAATAAAAATTTTCAAAAACCACCGATGTAAACACTCAAAACACTAACCACAGCCATAAAATACCAAGCAAACTTCTATTTAGTTCACGAAACATACAATTTACCTTCCGGCACATAGCTACAAAGAATGTCTATCTACATTAGGGTCCTTCATAAGTATGCATTACTTCACCGGTAATGCTTATTGCCCATACCACTAACACTCTAGCACCTGTATTTTACCAGTGGCTTAGACAGTCTACGGATCCTGGGAACAGTCTACATGTAAAATGAGCCTCCAAAATGCCGTGGAAAGTGAAACTGAACATTAACTCTGGCAGTTGGGCATAGACACCCGTCAGCCCAACTTTTTCGTTGCATACAATCATAAAGCCATGTCATGTCTGCAAAAAGATATTGTTGTTATCGTTTTTTATGGGGTACAATAATAGACATGCTATATCATGGAAAAAGCAATTTTGTATTAACAATGTGAAAAAGCTACAAAAAAAGTGTGTGAGAACGGTTGACAGACTTGAAATTAACGTATTTAGCTTAAATGACAAGTGTCCCAGACAGACGGTGACTTGCATTTAGCTCCTAATCGACTTATTTGGTGGTAGTGCAGAACCAAAGTTCAATGCAGGGTCGTTATGGTGAAGATAAAGGCAAGTTCAGGTCATTTGGAGGATGAAAGACCGCAAAACGACCAAACTAGAAGCATGGGAAGCAGCCTAGCCTGAAACGTGGCAGCCCCATGTCTTCGTTTCCCAAACTTAATTATGCCCTGAGCATGGACCCGGAGACGGCATGCCATCTTCTTTTCATCTTTTTTTCGACTAGTCATGGCCATGGGGCACATTTCGTGGAAAATTTATGGCATTGACCTTTTGCAAGGTTTGGCATGACATGGACGGCGTTGCATGTTAGACAAAAGACGGGGGATAATTTCGACTTTTACGAGTATTGAGCACTTTCAAGACAACACAATCTAAGAATACACGCAAAGTGCACCTTGTTCGTTTCAGTTTACTGTAAGTTTTTCATTTTTTTACAAAAAAAGTGGATAAAACATTCCGAAAACACGCAAAGGCATCTGTTCTATAACATTTGTAAGCTGGTTGATGTTTGACAGTATCACCGGGGGCATACTTTTTGTGTTGGAAATGTAAAAATATAAAAATTCAATTCGCGTTATGCAAGTTTGGCAGTTTTTCGAACAGGTGTGCGCAAGCAAATAAGTGACGAACCGGGGTGAAGGTTAGGAAATTTTAACTTTTTCTGTGCAACAAAGTACGAAAAATAACGAATCGGAAGTGGATAAAAACGACATGTGTAACCAACCCTGGGGAAATGTTGGCCCGGTAAGTGGCTAATAGTTTCACCAAGCATTAGTTGGTTTGACCCCTCGTAACTTCGAAATCAACGTTCGAAAATCAATCACCCGTGGCAGCAGCATGAAGGTCTTTGTTCCCGGTTATAAGTCAAAATACAAAAGATCTTTCTTCTCGTATCGTGCGGCTAGATTCTTCACTAAACTGCCTCGTTCTGTTCAGTCTATCTCCAAACACAAAGCATTTGTAGCATCTCTACTGGTCTAATTCGTTTTACTTTGTAACTTCGTCTTTTATCCAGTTGTATTGTACTAACCCCGTTTATCATTATGATTTTTCGCACTTGTTTTTTCACATTTTGTTGTATACTTCGTCATCCCCCTCTCGAAGTAAAATTGTTTCATCAAATCTGTCTCTCACCCCTCTTTTCACTTACCACTAACTGTTCTCATACTGTTGTATATTGTGTTATGTGTATGTATATCAGCGTCATACGGTGGCGTAAATAAATCAATCAATAAATCAAAAAAATAGGGGTAAATATTGTATCCAATTCGAAAAATGGGGTGTAAATGGTTGTTAGCAGTGGGTACAGGGGCCTTGGCACTGTTGGGGATCATTCTTTGTAGTTGTCATTGGGGACTGTAATGTTGACATGTGACTTTATGAGTCAAAATGCCGTTACAGTGATTGCTGTACTGTACCTTAGTCCAACTAAACCACTGACTAATGCCGTTCCACGCAAACTGCAATCACAAAAAATGCCAAAAACGACAATCCCAGCTGTATGAACGCCCCTGGACTGGTCGTACTTATGGAAAAGACAAATAACCCCCGGAAGCAAGCAAAAAACTTATTTCTGCATCGTACTATGGGTTGTTTATTAAGAAAAGGCATGCACTTGCAAGCTAAAAACAGAGTAACACTCGAATTATGGCAATTATAAAAGTCCATTGTGGTGGAAATGAAGGGATGGCACACACAGATTTCAAAAAACGAATAAAGAACAAACAACACCTTTCAGAACGTCTTATTTTGCAGAACAAAACGTTCCTCAAATTATGATTTTACATTAGTTGCCAAAAAAGAACGTAAATTACATTCCAAAAACCGTTAAAAAATACAACATGCAGTTGAGAATTATGGGTTTTAACAATGCCCAGTGATGTCATACGCAGACATTACAATTACAATAAAAACACAACCCAATTGATGTCATTTAAAAAAATACAAAGTGCAAAAACAATTACCAGTAACTATAAAATTGAGTTTGATTAGATTTAGTTAAGTTATATATCAGCAAAAATATCAAAGAACGTGGAATGAATGTATTCATCGGTGAAAAAAGGTCAAAAGTGCCTGAACAGCTGTTAATTTTTTGACGTCAAAATATGTAAACAGAAAGAACACAAGTTCGTTAGCATGGTTTGATTTAAAGGGCTCGTCTCAAAACAAGCTTATTTTCAAACGGCTTAACTGAAACCATAAACACGTTACATTCGTACAAAATTACATCAGCAAATCATACAAGTCAATTTGATCATTTGACTTGTATCAAAAACCGTTATTTTTAATGTTGACAACTGACTGACAATAAACGTTAATGGCAATAGGAGTTTGCGACAAATTATAATGCCACAAAATGTGCACGTTTTCTAATGTCGACACTGGAACAGTTTTGTTTATGGAAAAAGCCATCTATGAAACTACACGTTTGAACGTTGGATTCCCATTAGCGTTAATACAATACCTTTTTATGTTATTTAGTTGACGGGTTCAACCAGCAGTGTAATTGCAAAAAGTTCGAGAAAATATGAGAATGAGACTGGCTCGAGTGGACGGGGAAGTTGATGTTAGCATTGGTGTGACACATGCGAACACTGATTAGCTAGACGGGTGCTTGGGGAGGGGGAAGTAATTACTGAGCAATCAAATTGGTTGAAAAACACAATAAAGGTACAAGCGCAAATGGAGACAAATACGTGCTTGTTAGTGAATTGGAAAAGGGTGTGAACTTCTTGGTCAATGTAGTGGACAACTGTCATTTTGTATGGATAACCTGGAAATGTAAAAAGGGCAAACATTATGGATTAAAGATCTTTGAATTTTGTTGGGAAACTGTTTATTGGATTGTAAAAATATACACAGTGGGAATGGGTATCAATGTTGGTGAAATACAAAAAGTTTGAACAATTAAAAGTCAGGTGAAACTGAATTTGGTGATCTTTGAGCATGGCTTATTTGCTTGATTGTGATCGAATTTCATTATTGATTGCATATGCTCGATCGTTAAAAAAGTACTCAAAACATGTCAATTTCGTTTCCTTGTGCCACAATGCCACATAAATATGCAAATTCTGTCAGTATGATTTATCACTTCCACCCATCCTTGACGTCAATGACCATGTTTCAGCTAACTTTTACGTCGTCCGAACGCAATCGAAGCCGGCATTGTTGCCAGTCATGTCCGGTGGCCGGAACTGCAAGGGTCGCTTCCGGAAGCGCTTTGCGGTCATCGCCTTTTGACAAAGCCGTCGGCACTCTTGGCTAACTGATGATACTGCTAATCTGGTGCGAGTCAATGTGTTCTTTTAACTCTTTCGATTTATGCAGACAGTCAAAATATTTGTATTTATTAACTTGGATTGTCTTTGTAAACTCATTAAATTTTTGTTAAACGGTCTTTCGAAAATACTGTCTACCATAGGGACCTTTAAAAACGGTTTTGAAGAACTATTTTAGGCAATGAATCACCAGAATGTTCTAGTTGTTGCTCTCTGTTTTCGTCTTTTTATGTGTTTTTAGTTGTTTTTGTTTGAGGAAAGACAACAGAAACGTAAAAAGGACTGTTGAGAATGATGAAAACGATGCCATTTTATCAACATTCCTATTCAGAGGACCCCAAATAGCAAGTTGATACCAAAATCCACCCAATTCGGCAACTTCGCGCACGACAGCGCCTTCAAAACTTGAAATCCATGCTCACATATTAGCCACTTGGTGTCTCGGCATGCAGCGTGGTTTCTGTTTCTGTCTCTTTAACTTTTGGCACTGCATGCTTAAAGCGACAGTCCCGCGAGACCGTCAACTCCCGCCATCCTGGAGAGCATCGATCCCGGAGTGTTGCGAGAAAAACCGAGAAGCTGCAAGGCATCCCACCAAGCTTCCTTTTTTGGGGGCCCGGGATACGAAATCGTCTCTTCGCGCTCCAAGCTAGTAAGAAGCATCCCCGGAAGCTGGGCGCCGACGACGCTTCACTGCTTTTTTTGGGGGGCCCATGCCGAATGGGATGTTGTCGACGGCGGTCATCCGGGTTATGCTTGATTCCGGTCGACTCTGGGAAGGCGCAACAACATCGACGAGACGCTTCTCAAGTCGACACTAACTGCCGTTATTGTTATTTGTGGCGACGACAAAACCAGCCAAATGCTGGAACTTGGTCTTCCCGAGTGTCAGAAGCGGCTTTTTGGCTGTTTAAAGTTGTCATTTTCAATAGAATTTTGTATAGACTACAGTATGTCCGTGTCGGTTTTACACTTTTATCGGGATTTGAACGCCTTTTATCCCTTTTAACACGATCCAAAGCCCAATTTATCATGTAATCCGCGCCTATGGAGTTTTTTTTGCCCTTTTAACTCACCCAATTCCATTTGTTTCTTCCATTTTTTATGCCATTGTGCCATTGCAGCATCCATCCCGGACCCCCTATTTGTAACAAAAGTCATGTAAAAAACTGCCAAGTTTCGTCGACAGCGAAGAAAAAAGGCTAATTCTAATTCGATCCGGCTTTCCCGGCCGTCGTCCCTGCCACATCACTGCCTCGCCTACATGACCTTATCAGTGCCGTCACCGCCGACGTTCTTCTCCCACCTCCTTGGATTCGGTCGCAGTCACTGGAAGTACAGTGACTCCGACCAACATCACAGTTGTTTAGATTGCAGTTGTATCAGTATCGAAGTATTATGGTTATCAGATTGCTCAGTAGAATGCTCAGGGTCCGAGATGCGGTGATTCGCGGGTGGGCGGGGGTCTTGGCCTTCGCCGTGTGCTTATCAGAAGTGGTCAATGTCGGCGCGACGACACCACCGATCAATCAGCTCAGACGGACACATCCTATAGAATTGACGATAGATTCGGGGGCGATACGGGGGGAGTATATGGTAGGTGGATGAAATTGACTAATTTCGATAGTAAAAGTTTGATTTTCAGACTATTGGAGCTAACGATTTTGCTGTTTTCAAAGGAATACCGTATGCGGCCCCGCCAGTAGGATCGCTTCGATTTCAGGTAACTTTGCTGACATGTTTTGCAACTGTAAAACTTTTATTTTGACTTTTGTTTTGTTTACTTCGCTAGTAAAACATACTTTTTAAAACTTTTGTTTTCTACAAATTTTGCAACGTCGTTTTGCGAAGAATTTTTGTTAATTCGCACTGTTAAAAACTGTGAACGCTGCCGTCACGTTCGTACCCCTGCGCTAATGGGAGTCTTGGTACAAAAATTTTGTGCGAATTTATTCTTCTTGCAAATTTTGCATTTTTTTGAAACTTAAATTTCTCCATTTCAGATGCCCGAACCTCCTGCCAAATGGCGTGGCGTCATGAACGCAACCCAATATCCGCCAATGTGTGCCCAGAAGTCCAGAACTCGACCGACCGACCCGGCCCATCTGAATCGTGTCCATATCAGTGAAGATTGCCTTTATCTCAATGTCTTTGCTCCGCCCCAGTTCACCAATGACACCTATCCCGTTGCTGTGTTTATCCATGGCGGTGGATATCAAGCCGGATCGAGTAGTGACTATCCGCAGGATGCCATTTTGAACAATTTTGTAGCTAGGAAGATCATTTTTGTTAGCATCAATTATCGTCTGGGGCCATTGGGCTTTCTATCAACCGGCGATGACACACTTCCAGGCAATTTTGGTCTCTGGGATTTGATATTGGCATTGAAATGGACCAAAGTAAGCATTTCTGTATCACTGAACATTGCTAAAATGCAATTTTAGAACAACGCAGCAGTGTTCGGTGGTGATCCCGAAAACATAATGCTAATGGGTCAAGGCTCTGGAGCTGCAGCCGCGTCGTTACTCGCCTTATCACCCCGGGCTGAAGGACTCTTCAGTAAGCTATTACTAATGTCAGGCACAGCCATCAGTCCAGGTGCAGTCCGAATGACCACAATCAACGCTACTTGGGCTGTCGATGAACGTCTTCAATGTAGAAGTTTCAATTCTACACAACTACTGACCTGTTTCAAGAAACGTCTAAGAGACGAAATTCTCGATGCCGCAGAAATCAGTGATAGCGACTATTCACCATTCTCACCCATCATCGATGGCTTGGGGGGAGTCATTCCAGAAGCGCCGGAAGTGTTGGCGTCATATCGGCCAAAGATTCCTGTCATGTTGGGAACGACGAGGGATGAGAGCTCTTTACGAATATGTATGTCTTTGAAGATCTTGAAACGATCTTATTTATGTTTTTAGTGATTCTAAACGAGAAAAACGTAAACTTTACTGCCCTCGATAGGAAATTAGCAGAACAATTGGCAGTGAATCTGACTTTTGGCCATACGGGTTTCGTAAATCATCCACTAATAGCAGAAGGTTGTAAAAATGAGTATGTATGGACAAAGACTAACCCGTCTGTTTCGTCTAGCATTTTGTTTGATTCTATTTTGAGGGTAGGTTGATGCATATTGACTTTAAAGATCCTAAATGAAGCAATTTCAGATGTATTCACATTTCTGGTATGACGCTCCTGCCTCTAGATTAGCTACATATTACACGAAACAGGAAGTTCCTGTGTTTTTGTATTCGTTTGATCATGTTAGCGAGAATTTTGAAACTAGTCGTACGTTTTTGACCAATTTCTTGTCAGAATTTTGCCAATTAAACTTTTAGGCGCCTTCCACGGCAGCGACGAGATTTTCCTTTTCGACATTGAACCCCGTTTCCTCCAAACGCGAAAAGATAGAAATTGGCAACTCGACAAACGTGTCACCGAAATCTTCGCCGATATGATCGTCAATTACATGCGTTACGACGATCCGACCCCCGAAATTGCCGGATTCACATTCAATTGGACTTCAATGGACTCGGAAACACTCAATTATCTTGCCATCACCGACACCCCACGCATGGAAGTCGGTTTCCGATGGCAGGGTCACGTTTTTTGGAACTGGTATACTCGACATCTCGACGCGATCGATGTTGGTAACATGCAGCGGATTAACTTTCTCGCAAAACAACTTAGTGATTATCAGGTTTGTCATTCCAAACTTTAGCATTTCAACATTGAAAAAGTTAATTGCAGCTTGCAACCTGGATGTTACTCATCTGCGCCCTCTTTTTCTTCACAATTCTCGTCGGCTTGGCTTGTTACTGTACCCGGAAAGACTCAGATGACGATGAACTCTAGCATTCCCTATTTGAATAAACTCGCTCGAATTGCTTTAATTTTGTTTCCTGCCACCTCGCTAAACCATACGCACTTTCCCATGTTTTGCTACTCCTCATTTTTATTGATCATTTCAGTTGGTTTATTTGGCGGTTTTATAAAGATGTTCGACTTTTTCGTAGCTTAAATGCCGTAGTTTAAATCTGTTTGGAGAGTGTAAACTAAGCAAATTTGCAATTTTTTATCAGCCTTCTCAAAAATGCAAAACCAAACATCGAGGATAAATGATACATTCATTTTTATTAAAAACACAAATTCACCACAAATTCAAAAACATCGGGAACATTCATAACAATGTCAACAACAAAATATCACTCATAATAATGAAAACAACAATATATTACACTTTAACAAACGCAATAAAAGTTATAAAAATATACCGGACTCTTCGCGGATCACCAAAGGAAGCATCTGGTCCATAAGTTTGCGTCGATGGGGCCAAAACTTGTTCAGGTCGCACATAACGACGCCTCTATTCTCTCAAGGCATGGCAACAATATATGTTTGTCCTGAATGCATACATACCGACAAACAAATCTAACGCAAGTGACCTGCAACATATCTTTACGATGTTACGGGTTAAGTTCCCCTGCGGAACTAATTTCCAAAACGCGGGCTTTTCAAAAATGCCGACATACGACCAGACAGGTTAGCACGTGTGGTCAGGATGCTACGCACCAAGAATGTGGTTTGGTCGTGTGTCCGTGTTTTTTAAAAAGCCCGCGTTTTGGGAATTCAATAATTCAATGCCGCTGGGAACTCTGCCCTCCAACCTTTTATTGACTAGCGCGAAATGGCAACAGAATCGATCCGATGAGTGCAAAAGGCCTTGCACCATCAGCTTCGTTCTCTAAAGGCATTTAGGCAGGCTACTTCTTAAAAAACAATATGTTGTCCAATCGATGAGACTTGTTTTTTTCTGTTTTTATAAAATGCATTATACTTTGCAGTGGCACACTTGCAATAATTATTTATTGATCCTTTTTATCTAATGAAAGTGAACAGAGCCTTAAAAGGAAATACATAAAAGCATACATACCGGACTAATATTTATCAAGATAAAGTAATTCTGTCAACTTTAGACAATTGAAGTTACAAAAGTGAACAATTCTATGAAAGAAGTAAAATTAGCCTAATTCCAGTCTTGATTCAAATCATAATTGTAGCCGGGATTGCTCAGGACTGTATTTGTGTTGACAACGCTGGTTGTGCCGTCGATGTTTTCATAGTTGATGGCATTTCCGTCAACTTCGACTCCGTTCTGAAATGAATGACAGTAATTTCCGCATTTAAAAGATGTGTTTACCTCTTTGATTGGCGGATGCTCTGGCAGTTTGCGCAAAAACAGTAGTAATGGGGCGTAGGCAAAGTTGATGACAGCAATCAGGTACATCATTCTGGAAAGGAAGTCACTAGTACTGTAAATTATGTCGATTTTGCCACAACTTACCCAGGGAAACCCATAGTCCGAACCAACGGACCACTGAAAAAGGGTCCCAACGCAAACGCGAAACAGAAAGCCGCATCCGCAATGGCATAGATGCTACCGTAAACACCGACGTGACGGACATCCACGATGAAGCCCATCATTGGAAACATGCTGGCGTCAATCATGCCGATGGAGAAGCCCATGAATGAGTTTGGAATGATGAGGCCGACGATGCTTTCAGCCGATGGAATCATCAACAAACAGATGCCAATGACGATCAGACCGATGAAACAGCTACGCCAGCGTCCGATTTTGTGAGCTAATGGGCCGAAGATGTTGGTTCCGATCAAATAGGTGATGCTAGCCGGTAAGAAAGCCGCGCCACGTTGGAAAGATCCAGCTTGCCATGATTCCATCATCCACAATGGCAAAGAAGGTTCCAGCATTGCGATACCCAAGTTTCCGATGGTAATCGAGCCAGCGGCAACGAGAATGTACGGATCACTGATGAGTTGCTTGATGCCGCTGCCTTCGGGTTCGCCGCGATCGATTTTCGGGGAAAGAGCGAGGAATTGGAGCGCTGCAAAGGGTTTCGTGGTGGGACCAGGTTTGAGATTACTTTTCGTGTTGAGACCGAAATCTCGTTTTGCGGAACTAGAAACTTACATCCATCAAGCAAAGCAAGCAATGCCAACAGCAAGAAAGGAAGCTCTTTTCCAGCCCACTGATACAGTATCCCTCCGTATGGGGGTCCAATCAACACACCAAGAGCCAAACCGCCTAAGGCAATGCCCATGGCACTTCCACGTTCAGCATCATCCGGATAAGCTTGGGCGAGCATGCCCATGCCAGAGGTCGATGTACAAGCCGAACCGATGCCCTGGAAGGCGCGAGCAAGCCAAAGAGTGCCAAAACTGCTGCCAAAAGCGAACAATAGCGTTGATAAGAACATGATCACAAAGCCGGTGAACATGGGGATGGTGTAGCCGATTCTAAAATCACATAGAATGTACAAATCCAAAGATTGTGATGCTTACTTGTTAGTGACAGGTCCAATAAATGGATTAGTTATCAACTGAACGAGGGCCTTCGACCCAAACATCAGTCCAACGTGGACATTTTCTTCGCTCAGAGTGTCATGCCGATGTTGTTTTGCTTGCTGGATAATCTCAGCTTCAGTTAATGACTTTTCTGTCGTCGTTCGTTGTTTTGTCTTTGATTTCGTTTTGGTAGATTTTGACTTTTTAGGACCCTTCGTCGGTTTTGGGCGCGGCCTCGGGCCATCATAATCGTCATCAGCATCAGTACCACCGATTGGTGGTGGCTCCGGAAGGTCCCAGGCACTGTCCCAATCGACCTGACGCTTTCCCCTTGTGTGGGTGTCTGGTACCGGTATCTTGTTATTGAGCAAAATGTCGGATTCATTGGGGTGGGAGATGCGTAACAGGTATTCCGGGATGATTGGCACTGCAAATTTTAACTTTTATGGGATTCTAAAGTTGCAAAAGTAAAAGTAAAACTCACCGACTGTAGTTAAAAGCATATTATCCAAACACAAAGCAACATAGACAATTAATAACAACACTTTCCGATTATTTCGATAATTAGTGATCAATTCTTTCACGTTAAACATGATGTCGTTAAGGAGCTATTTTCGGCAGGCTAGAAGATGAAAATGACGAAGTCGGAAGTGGTGGCTACCCTCTGCAAGCTTGATGTTATGCGAGGGAGGGCAAAATGCACGGGTTTGGAGAGGGATTGTGAGTCCACCTTCCCACGCTTGGTTGGATGACCTGGCGGATGGCTACATACATTCGGTGGCTATCTTAAGATAGCCTTTTGGCTGCTAATAAAGCTTAAAATGAGGGTTTCCACGGTTTTCACGTGCAATTTCACGTCAATTTAGGATTAAAGGTGTGAAAAGTGTGCCAAAGTGCACCATTCTCAAAGTCTTTAGGCACCCGCTTGTAAAATTTAGGATGAAAACCGCTTAATCGCAACCTTACAACCGCCCAAAAACAAAGATTGAGCAAGTTAGCCATGAGTATACTCAAATTTTTTCGGGTTTTGGCCCCTCGAACAAAACGTCGGTATAGCTTCACAAGCTGTGCCGTAAGCTGTGTCCATTATTTATGAGACTCCTCCTTTCTTGGGGTCCGTCAGAAGGGGCAGGGGTTCGTCGGGTTGAGATTCCTCCGTCGACGGCGGCGGCAGCACTCGTGAAAGGTGCAACCCCCTCTGAGGCTCTCATGACCAGGGATTGATGAAGGCTAGCCGATGACAAGGGCCGCCTAATTGACAAAATTCCGGCCTTTTTATTTATAACCGGCCACTTAGAATGAACCATTTTGTGTCAAACCACAAAGAATTACGTACAAAATAAAAACATTTAGCCTCCGGATACATAAACCTGAAACCACATAGCCTTTTGGCAGAGTCGTCGTCGCAAAGGCTCGCGAAAGGCCCTAACCATTTGTCATAAGAAATGGGGGCCCTATTCGGTGGATACGGAAGCGTAGTACATCCAATGTCACCGACATGAATGCCGTCGGTCGCGGTCGCTTATGAGACAGCCTTTCAGTTTTTTTGTGAACAGACACCCGTGTATCCCCCTTTTTTTCGAAACCCTGCTCTGCCCCGAGGCGAAATTGCTTCCGAAAAAAAGTAGGGAGAACAGATTGAGCCGGCATATTGTAAGTTGTAAGCGGCGGGACAGCCGTCGAGGACAACGGATAAGTGTCTTCGGTGAGGCGAGTGTCATTTGCACGCTTGTATGACGCCAAAAGTTTTGAAGCAGTGAGACAGCGCCATGTCGCCGATGCCCTCCCTACATTCCTGAGGCCGTGTAGGTCGACGAAATCTGAGCAGCCGACCGACCTTCGGAAGGCCATGAGGGGGCGAAGGTCTCGATTGTGTTTGTGTACATGGTTCTGCACGGCAATTTTAGATGGGCTCGTCAGAGGTGATGTATTCTGAAGCGCGGGGCAATCTGGCAGTTTGAGGACACGGAAAAGTTATGACCGAAACCAACTAAACGTCGACCTACTTGCCACGTGAAACTTTTTATCCAAAAAATCAGTTCAAAAAACTTACAATACCCC
>KB455539.1:38212-76011 GCA_000341325.1 Panagrellus redivivus | reverse complement strand
GTTTGGACATCCATTAGGCCCGGGTAGCCTCTATGATCATGACTACTCGCCGTCGGCATACGATGAACATAAAAGGAGTTATAAGCGATTAAAAATCGACTTTTTTAAACTTTAAACGAATATTACTCAAATACTAGGTGTCCGTGGCAACTAGGGTTTGCGCCATATATCTTAGATATTAGAGAGCTATCGAACGCGGTATAGCTCATCTGAATCCGCCAACCCCACTTCTGACCATTCCCTTGTAAGCTGACTGTCACTGAATCGATGAAAGTTGCCCGGAAAAGGTGGAAGAGAAAGTCGACAGACAGCCACAAAATGCATGGATTAAATTAGTTTTATTTGACCTTTTTCACGCTCGAACAAGTTTGCGTCGATGTGCACCCTCAAAACTTGCGCACCCCTTGTCAATTCGAATCTGGCTACTTTGTTCCTCTTACCTTGCGTTTCAATTCTTTCGACTTCTTTGGACTATTTGTTGTGCTGTCAGGATGCGAAAGAACGCGGTTTTCATTGATGTCCGTGAATTTTATTTTCAGTTAAATTAAAACCATTTACGCACAAAACCGTAAATGTGACAACTCCTATACATCAATAAACAACATTGTAATGTGAAACTTTTGCAACGGTCGCATGTGAAGTGCTTCTGCCCTCAGGCGCTATTGAAACACCTCCATTGATTGGCGGTAAAACGTAATGGCACGTCATTATCCGACTGTTGGTAGTTTCACGCCTATGGCCTCGAATAAGCGCCCATGCCACATTTCTGTATCTCTGAATGCAACAAATAGTCAGCAACGGATTCAATACCACGATCCAGGGATACGGTATCAACAACAGGAGGAACAGACCGCCGTAATATGTCGGCATGATGAAACACAATCCGCAGATTAGCGTGCTCAGGACACTTAATGATGCCGGTACAATTGCCTACAACAAAATTATAACATTTTAAGTGCATTTAAACCAATTTGTATTGTGCTCGCTAACGTAAAAATGTAAACAAAAACCAACTTGAGCATAAATTTTTCTTGTTATTTCACCATGCATTTGTCGAGTTTTTGTTGAAAAGTGCCTTTTAGCATCGTTCAAAGTATTGTTCAAACTTCGTGTCATGAACATCAAAATAGAAAAACCAAAAGCTTGAAGCAAGACCATATTTAGGATGAATACAAAAGTTTGCCAACAAAACTGTAAAAACGTGTACTTTTCAAAATGTCAGGAAAACTCTAGAAACGTGTGCTTACAGCTGGTATAATGCAGAATTTTTGGACGTCGTAAGTCTGCCAGAAGGCCATTGTTTGCAGTTTTTGTGAGTCTGGGGTGTTGTAGATAGGTGTTGTGATAAATAGTGTCGGTAATCCACAAAACAAAGTCATGATGGACACAATGGCATAGACGGAGGCTGCGTACCAGAAACGGATGCGCTTTCTTCTGGAAATGGTGGGTTTTGGGATTAGGGGGAGGTTGTAATGGTTGTTTTGAGTTGTTTTGATGAATGAAAGACTTTTTTAATGAAAAAAGACAATCAAAAACGGATAAATTTGATATTTTGTTTTGGTTTTCAACCAAAAACTTTTCCGAAGGTAAGCCATTTTTCAAATGACATAGCCCTTACCTGACAATAAGAATATACCGATACAAAGCTTGGATCGGAACGCTCCAAAAGTTGACATTTGTGACCCCAGCAAACACAACAGCCCAAATGCAGGACATCTGACCCGATACGTTGAGCCAGCTGTTCCCAGTGCCATGGAATAGGTCATTGTTGCGGGCTTCGATTTCCTAAACCGCCAAAATCCATCAGTTTAGAACTTTTTACATCGTTCAACTCACCAATTGCGAAACAGTCATCACAAAAGAGCTAACCATGTCGACCACAATCGTCTGAACGATAATATCACCAAATATCTGCATGGATTTCGTCGTATAGCGTTTTACAATAAACAATAAAAACAAATTTAAAAACATGCTTAATGCAAAAGCTACATAGTACATGAATTCAAGAGGCGTTAGTAATGTTGCCATTTTGACTGATTACTGTATTCAAGTCAAAATTCAGTGACCAATAGTCACTAAAGAAAGATAAAATGGCACACTTTATGATAATTTATAAATCAAAGATGTTTAAAGCGGTAATGAAACATAATATTTACCTAAACTCGAAATGAACAAAAAATATGAACGCAAAAAAGTAAATGTAGCTAGTTCATTTCGAGGGTTAGGACCCACCCATTTCTATGAGAAAGTCTTTTTACGTCAAGAGAGTCCAGACAGTGCTGCGCTTGCATAATAAAATTGCCACCTAAGGGAAAATATCTGTGAAATGGCTGTGATTATGACGGGATAAACTAACATTTATAGAAATTTGTAAGAACAATGAACACTAAATCCGTGAGTGAAAATAAAAAGTGACAAACCAAGTAGACCAAATACTCATGAATTAAGTCTGTTTTTCTACGCGGAAGTAAATAAGAATTTTACTATAACTCGCTCAATTTATGATTTCCCAGACGTGAAAAAGATTTGAGAAGTGGGGTAGAATTTCAAGGTTAAAGATCTGGTAATTTGTATTTTCACAGAGTATGGAACTGGTACAACCTTTTGTGAAATTGAATATATTTCAGGCTCAGATTCTAGGTAGAGCTATTTTAGGGTTTTAATTGATAGTTGAACTTTGTCAAACGGTGAACAGATGGTTATAGAACGCTCAAATGTCTTACCAAATAACAGTCGAGCAGGTGCAAAAGGCTACATAATTTTGATTTTTGCATTTAAATGATGACTTTAGGGTTCAAGTATGTGTCATAGAAAGTCGTGGAAAGGTCTCAGAAGGCGCTAAATGGTCAATAAACAAAAGTTGAATGTCAAATTTATTCAAACTCAAAAATGTTAATATTATATTCATAGAATGTTTATAACACTGATATTAATTTTCGTGTTCAAAGTTACCTTGCTGTTATCCGGAAAAACTGATATCTGCTCTTCAATCTTACTTTTCCTACCCCGAAGAATTAAAATAGCCACATTTCGATATTGCTTGATGCAAAAAAGTGTCACCAAAGGGTTCACAACCACCGTAAAAGCGTACGGTAGCACCAAAGCCTCGAAAATACCCCCACTATAACTCGGCATTATGAACAAACACACGCAGATGGCCACCAAAAGCATCCCTGTTCCCATCGGAACTGCCGTCTGAGCGTATAATTTCTGTGTCATCTCTTTATGGATCTCCTTAGTTTTCGCACTGAAATGCATTGAAGAATCGTCCAGCGTTTTGTTTAGCTGCTTATTACACCACATCAATATCGAAACAGCAGTTTGTTGTAGTCCCATTAGTACAAAAAGGTACACAAAAACTGGCCATGTGACCTAAATTATATACAAGCTGTTAATATTTTGTAGAAAAGTACAAATTTCCTACAATGTCGATCACACAGAGTGCGTGGGTGTCGGTACCACGCCAGAGTCCCATTTCCTGCATTTTGGATAATAATGGTGAATCTATTTCCGACATAAATGCTGCTGGCGATGTTACAATAGCAATGAACAGACCAACGGTTCCATACACCACCACAGGGCACCAGGGGGGTACTTTGAGCTTTCTATAAGTTGATGTAAAGTGATAAAAACTGTGTTTTATATTTAGTTTGAACAAGTGAACATGCATACCGTACGATCACAATGTAGCGATAAAAAGCTTGTATCGGCACACTCCAAAAAGTGACGTTATTCGCAATCGATACTATTGTGATGGGCGAACAGCGCCATAGACCGGATAACGTTAACCAGGGATTTCCGGAGCCATGAAAAATGACTCCACTTCTTGATTCTACCGTCTTAATAACGACTTATAATTTTTAAAACGAAAATTTGCCGAAAACACACCAACTGCACCGTTGTCATGGCTAAAGAAGACAACATGTCAACAACAATTGTCTGAATAATCAGATTGTTGAACACCTTCATAGACTTTGTTGTGTAATGTACAACAATATACAGTAAAAATGAGTTGAGAAGCATGCTTAACACAAAAGCGATGTAAAATACGCATTCAATCACTACCAACATGTTTGAAAACTACCATAAACTCAAACGGAACCAAACTAACCATGAGAATTTTGCAAACCATCAAAACGTAAGTCTACAAAGTTGTATTATAATTTGTATTGGTTGGATATATCTCATACATCTCTGTAGTGTAAACAATTTTATATATCTACAAAATACAGGCAAAACAAAACGGTTTTTGGTGGGTTCATTATGATGAAATTGATTAACTAAGTATGCAAAATTTGAAGAACAACAACAAAATTGTTCGTTTTACAGTGTAGAAGACGTTTATTTACGTCGGTTATTTTTTTAACTGATAACAAGTAAGACCTTTTTTTATCGATAAATGTTTGAAATCTTTCCTTTTTGGCTGTAACGGTGTGGACGCGGTAACTGAAGAACGCATTAGCCGATGTGTGCGGCTTTTTTCCTTTTCAATGACCATAATATCGATCGTGATATATCGACCCTCACATTAGTTAGCTGAGTCATCCTAGCAGACAGTGCGCATTTTGTCTATCCACTTTCAACTTTTTATATCCTTCAACTATGCCATATCCTATCTCCAAGCTAGCCTACGGCCTCCGATGCCGTCTAAGCGAACTTGCCACTCCATCTGAACGGTATCAGCTTCAACTTGCCGCAGGTAATCCCTCAATTTGTCCCCTACATTTGCAACTCCTTCAAGGACAATCGCCAACTTGGAGAGTAAAATCCGAAAACGGATCACTATTAGTCCACAATATCAATTGGCGGTTATTTCGGGACTTTGCTGACAATCAATTAGTTCACTGCAGTTACGCACTTTTTCTTACCGAAATGCGCTTACCCGATATATTCTCATCAATCTTTGATCATATGTTGTTGCGGCCCGTAAAAGTTTGCATAGAAAATTGCCAAATTTCAAAGGGTTTTATTCAAAAACTTGCCAAGCTCACAGCAGGATTTGTGAACAATATTGAAAACGTATCAAAGAAGACATTAGTTGACAATGTTAATTTCGCGGACGTGTTTTCGGCTTTTCCGCGCCTTCAACATTTGGACACTGAGTTTGGAATTGTTCCCAGATCCACGTGGATGAGTGATATTATGAAAAACCAAACATGCAAGCTATCGTATTTGTCGATAAAAGATACATCTGAACATATTGGGACGTTTACACCCACTGAAGTTGTTACCTTTCTTGAAGTCAGTTTCGTTTTTACTGCATAATATTATATAAAAAGTTGTTAATGATGATTTTCAGGCACAAGAGAAAAATTGTAAGTTAAAGTTGCGTATATTCCTACCCACTGATGCCGTTGAAAAGAATGAATTTCTCAAGTTAGTGAAGGAGCCGTTTGACACGTATTTACGGAACAATCCGTTACGTTTCAAAGCTACAATAGGTCTTGAAAAATGTGACAATTCCGAAAAACTTGTGTTGCGGCTTCGACTAAACCACCAATGCTAGCCAATAATTTTTTTGGAGTTTTTACAGAAAGCCAGGACATTGGTGTTTCACAATTCAAACTCCCGCTATCTGAGTAATTTTAATTGTCTGTGGCTCCTTAAAAACAGATCCTCTTTATTTTGTGATTGAAAAACTACAATGTTAAAATAATAAAATGGCATAAATACAATGTTATGGTTAGTGAGCTTCAAGTGCACACTGTAAGAACACAAATTTTTCGACAGTATACTGTTTATAAATAAACGTGAAAATCATCTCTAAATTTTAAAACACAAAAAAAGTTTAATTACTTAGTAAAAGTAGTCGAATTGACACTTCGATTATTACTCATTACGATAGCAATGCCCTTACTGTCGCGGTTGATGGACATGTTGCTTCTAATTTCCGCAATTCGGCCTTGCAAAATGGCTTTTGCAACGTCTCTGTACTGTTTGATGCAAAACAGCGTCATTAATGGATTGATGACCACAATCCAGGGATTTGGTAACAATAACGCCACGAACAAACCACCGTAATACACTGGTAATAGAAATAAACACACGCAAACAACTCCAAACAATGCTGCCATGAACATTGGAACTGCTGCTTGAGCGTACAATTTATGGGTCATTTCCTTGTGCATTTGTTTTGTTTTGGCACTAAAATGCATTTGGGCATTGTCTAAAGTATGATTGAGCCGTTTGTTGCACCAAGTTATAACTTAGACTATAGTGTAAATAGGCCAACGTCGCATAAGATTGCCATGCCGCCAAGGTAGAGGAAAGCTGGCCAGGTTAGCTAAAGTTGAGTAAATTTTGTTAAAACTTGAAAATGAAAAAGTGTGTAAGACTTACAACGGGAATGGTGCAAAGTGCGTGAGTATCTTCACTCTTCCAAAATCCCATTGACCGCAGTTTTTGTAACTGGGGAGAGCTCGGTTCCGACAAAAATGCCGTGGGAAAGGTTATACCAGCGACGAAAACACCGACGAAGGCATGCAATAACACGGGAATCCATAGTGATACTTGGTGTTTTCTGAAACTTGATTTCATTGAACTCCAACTACGTAGAATGTTAAGATTGGCTTACCGTACAATGACGAGATATCGATAAAGTGCTTGAATGGGAACACTCCAGAAGCTCATATTGTTTGTTACGGGAAATATCATGACGGGCATACATCTCCATTGACCTGATAATGGCAGCCACGGGTTTCCAGAACCGGTAAACACGATACCGTCTTTGGCTTCGACTATCTGAAACACGTTTGATTCCCTTAAACTAAAAATTGATAAAATAACTCACCAATTGCATGAAAAACATGACCACTGATGACACCATATCGACTATTGTAGCTTGAATAATCAAATTTGCAAACACTTTCATTGTTCTGGCAGTGAAGCGTTTAACAATGTACAGTAGAAATATGTTCAACACGATGCTGAAGACAAAGGCGACATAGGTCATGTATTCCACTACCGTAAGCATTGTAGGACGCGGCTTTTTGATAATAATATACTGCTTATGGTTTCAACGACACGATATCACTTAACAACTTAGCATAGCATTAACTTTTTCCAAATGTTTAAAAACAGTTTTAGGCACTTGCGTCTGAACCCTCGAACATTGAAAAAAAGTATCAATAGCATCCTCTACTGTGGTTCACACACGCGTGAGTAATGTTAACATGCTCAATTTACATTTTGAGGGGCTTTTGGAAATATAGTTAGGCTTAATTATACATCCCACGCTAAGCAATTTTATCAATTGACAAACTGTAGTTTGTAAAATTGCTGACTGTAAATAACTTTACACATTTTATTTTTTATTTTTTTATATGCACCATAAAACTATCTTAAAGAAAAAGGAAAACAACATAAACTGATGGTACGTGTCGGATATTGTCAGAAAATTTGTACCCGTAATGCTCTAACACCCTCAGAAAAAAAAACAACAATTGAAATTTAAATACAATGTACATTGTTATGGTGAGTCACCTGTAAGTGCACTTTACGCAAACAAATATGCTAAATGCTTATCTGCACTTAATGTTGTTGAATAACATCGTCCGTTTAGAACTTGTGTTTTTCTATTTTGTAATAGTCGAATTGATACTTCGATTATTACTCATCACGATAGCAATGCCCTTACTGTCGCGGTTGATGGACATGTTGCTTTTGATTTCCGAAATTCGACCTTGTAAAATGGCTTTTGCGACGCTTCTGTACTGTTTAATGCAGCACAGCGTCACCAATGGGTTGATGACCACAATCCAATGATCCGGCAATAATAACGCTACGAAGAAGCCGCCGTAATAATCAGGCGTCAGAAACAAGCATGTACAAGCGACCAGAAACACTACTGCCATGAACATTGGAACTGCTGCTTGAGCATACAATTTGTGGGTCATTTCTCTGTGCATTTGTTTTGTTTTCGCACTGAAGTGCATTTGAGAATTGTTGAAAGTGCGATAAAGCTGTTTGTTGCACCAGAAAAGCGTAAATAGGCCGACATCGCACAGAACTGACATGCCGCCTAGGTACAGTAGAACTGGCCATGTGAGCTGAAATTACGTGAAATTTAATAAACTTAAAAAGGGTAAAAAGTGTGTTGTACTCACAATTGAAATTGTACAAAGTGCGTGAGTATCTTCTGTCCGCCAGAACTTCATTGACCGTATGCCTTGTAATTGGGGTGAGTTCGTCTCGGACAAAAATGCCGTGGGGAAAGTTATAGCAGCGATGAAAACACCAACAAAAGCGTACAATAATGCGGGAAACCATAATGATACTTTATGTTTTCTGAAACTTGATTCAATTGGACTTGAATTACGTGGAAGACTGAGATTGGCTCACCGTACGATGACAAGATATCGATAAAGTGCTTGAATGGGGATACTCCAGAAGCTCATATTCATGAAGACTGCAAATATCATGATAGGTGAGCATCTCCATTGACCTGGTAATGGTAGCCAGGGGTTTCCAGAACCGGTAAACACTATACCAGCTTTAGCTTCGACTGTCTGAAACACGTTTGTTACCCTTCTTTTCATATTTCTACAGCTTACTTACCAACTGCATAAACATAATGACAATTGATGTCACCAAATCAACCACAGTAGCCTGAATAATCAAATTGGCAAACACTTTCATTGTTCTAGCAGTGTAATGTTTGACAATGTACAATAGGAATAAGTTCAAAACAACACTAATCACAAAAGCAACATAAACCGTGTACTCCACTACTTTTATCATCTTCCTGGTTCAAAAAGGATCAAAATTGAAGCAATACCAAATGTAGACAGTTCCAAACTCCCACAAAAACGCAAATTCCAAAAGTGTAGACAGTTTTTTGTAATAATAATTCACTGGAACTTAACTAGGCGGTCTCATTCAACCTTCTGGCGTAGCATTAGCATTTTGTAAGTGTTATGTTAACAGTGTACTAATATGACATAGGAGTGCGTGTCCAAAATAAACTCGAAGACCCCAAAGAGCTTTAAAACATCGCAAACAATTATCAAACTTCACCCCGAACTGTACGGGTTCACACGCTGACTCACGTGAATTAGCTCAATTTATATTTATGTAGACGTGAATGAGTTGACGTGTTTTTGAAATTATAGTTAGGTCTAATTATATACCCCACATTTAGCTAATTTTACAAGTTGTGAAAAGTTGTTGCATTGCCTCGAAGAACCTATTTAGCGAAAAACAGTTTTTGAAGAAAAAGATAGAAAAAAACAAACAACGGATTGAATAACCAAAACAAATGAACTAAACAACAAGAAATCAATAAACAAAAACATTCAAACCAAACGCACAAGTTGCTTTCGTACTATAAACAAATCTTGAATACACTTATACGGCATAGAAGTACAGTAATGATCGAGACTCGGCTGCAAGATGTAGAAGAACACGCGCCAGACAGTTTCCAGATCCATGCCGGAATCGAGGTAAATGGCACCGGCAAGTACTTCGAAGATGTCGGCGAGGACCCTTGGAGCTTCGATGACGGCGCCGGCGTACTGATTCGATGCGACGAAGAACTGAAATATGTAAATTTAAAGAAACAGAAGAAAAACGCATCAAAACTCACATTGTTGTTGAAGTCATTGCCATTTAACAACAAAGTTACAAAGGTGACAATCTGTTGACGCAGCAATGGCAAATTGTGGATCAAAAACTCATGGAATCCGTTGCGAACCGCCAGCGAAGCGAAGAAAATGTTGTTTACGAGGGCGGAGCGAAGGTCGGTCATGACCGGCTGTACGAATCGTACTTCGTGTTCGAAGAGGTATCGCGTGAGCAGCAGATCGAGAACGGCATCACCGAGAAGTTCCAAACGCTCGTAACAGCCAGGGGCATTGGGGTCGTAGAAGGAGCGATGCGTCAAAGCCTGGATCAAAAAGGCTTTGTCTCGGAAAGTGTAGCCAATTCGGCGTTCGAAGTTGGAAAAACCGAGCTTGTCGTACAGATACAGGACGCATTTGGCACAATCTTCAGGTACTGTGGCCTGAAAATGTAAAATTTTGTTGAAAAAGGGAAAAAATCGATACTTACGGATACATTTTGATCGACAGGTGACAAAATCGATGACAGCTCGCCCAAGACATTCAAACCCACGCGTTTCATCAAAGACAATGCATCCCCTATGCCGTTTTTGATGTAACTGGATCCAATTTGGGTTACGATGGTCTTGTTGGAGATACCGCGTCGGACACAAAGCTTTTTCAAACGGGCATTTGAGAGCTCACGTACTCGCAAATGGGTCAAAATGCCTTCATTGGCGGTCGGATAAGCGTGGAAGAGGTAGTTCGTCACGCAAAGCTTCAGCAATGATACACCAAGGGCCTTGTATCGGGAATTGCTGGAGCTTCCAAATGGTGGTTCGGATATCAAATCGAGAACTGAAGTTGTCTCGAGTCGATCAGCGATGAACCACGTTTCCATCTGGACCGGCAATGGAGAAGCTGTGATGCGGGCGTGCAGCGGAAGATCATTGAAATAGTCAAAACTGGTGGCCGTGCCATTGAATTTGACTGAAAGTGGAAATAAGCATCACAATTTGAAACAGCTGTCAAAAAAGTTACTCGAGGCCGACTCCGGGATGCCATTTTGCTCGCTGCCAACGGTGCTGTGCTCAAAAACCGAAGTATCGTGAAGTTCCTTCAACCATTGCTTGTAGACGTCGCTTTCACAGATGCTGATGCTGGCACGGTGCCTTCGAACGGGCGTTGGATTCGGTTTGACGGCAGCTGACTGAAAAACAAAAACTATATATATTTCAATGATCAAATCAATATTCACCTTTTTGAAAATTGCTCGTCTGACTGCCGCGTTGAGAAAATACCAAAAAAACTTTATGGTGTTCCAACCGAATTGCTGGAGGCGTTGAAACTGTCGCCAAACAAAGTGAAACAGTGACTTTGGCCATCCAAAAACGGCATTGAAGAAACGGCAATCAGCAAAGGGGAAGCTCATTTCAAGTAGGACTGTTTCGCAATGGCAACAGAGCACTCGACTGCCAGCTGACTCCTTTTTTTGCGTGGCGGTGGTCCCGCAACGAAAACTTTCCCATTCAGTGCATTGTGTTTTGAAACACCACACAGGTTGCATTTTCGACTTTTCAAGTTTCGTTTTTCACTTTTTTATTTTCCCTTTTCAAAAAGGTGTATCACCATTGTATGCCACCAAAAATCATGCAAAACACCCCATCGCCCCCTCGTTTGACGCAAGCCATTTCCGTTTTATCACGTCGGCAATTCCTTTGATCCCTTTTTGTCACGTATTCATTTTCCACCGCACATCATAGTCCGAATGGTCTACCCCACCCTGTTTGCGGTTTGCGGCTTCACTAATATTGCCCTTATCAATTTTATCACGCCGAAACAAAAAGCGGTTATTATTGTTTAATGTCGACCGGTCGTGGGATCACAAGGCGTGTTCCTTCTTATCTGCTTATTTCCAAAGCTGGTTTACGTTGAACCGCCGGAAAAGGAAGTTTTTATTGTGTTTTTGACCATTTTTGTGGAACAAATACTGTTCAATTCGCACACTGTGCACGCAACGCTGTTATTGCATTCGCACACTCTGCACTTAACGCAGCAGTTTTATTCGCACGTAAATTTTTGTAGGAATTTTGCATTCGCACTATTTAAGATTGTTGTTTTGATGGATTTTGTAGGCAAAATTGATCAATTCTTGCTTTAATTTAGCAATGGCATTGTTAAAAACACTCTTTATTTAATGTTAAACATAACTGTACAGTATACAAAACTCTATAACTGATTTTTCGTTGGCTATTGGCGTGATAACTGTGTTGATGGCGGATTAGACTTGTTGAAGTTTTGAAAAACTGCAAAATAATTTTGACTGCGTTGATATCTGTGATGCCGGATGACTTCCGGATGAGGGGGGTGATAGCCATTGGGAATGAGGTAGACACACTAGGCTTCCTGGACTGACTAATATAACCGGAGAGTAGACAGGGTTCAATCGGCACTGTTGAAGGGTCGCCACACTTCGGGCTTCTTGGATTCAGCCTTTTCAGGCTTTGTGGAGGTGGCTGGCATTGGCGGGGTGACGGTGGGCTCTGGAGAGGCGAGTTCCTTGATGCTGGTGACGGAGATGGCGTCATCGCTTTTGGTCGATTTCGGCGAGAAGAGGTTTTCCATCTTTTGGTTGTTGGCGAAAAGTGATTGAATTCGCATGGCTTCGACGATGCGGGCTGCGTTGAGGTAGGACAGGAAGGCCATTTCCATGCCATTGGGGAGGACTGGCGGCATCGGGGGTGGCGGGCCCATGGGTGGGAGGAGATTCGGCATGAAGGGGTTGGGTCCTGGCTTGAATCCGGGCAGGAACGGCATTCGGGGCAGGAATTCACCGAGTCGTGGTGCTTTGGGAAGCATGCCTTCCATCCCATTCCCGCAAGACGTCGATGGCACACTGCCAGCGAAGGCGGCAAAGTTCTCGAGCATCGTGCTAGCAGATCGCTTCCGGCCATGGTCATAGGGATGGAATCCGTGCCCGAAATGGTGCCCCTGGCTCGCTTGCCGATTCGCAGCGTTCCGTGAATCACGTGGACCATCAACAGTGACTTTGATGATGTCCGGAAGTACAGCGACTTCCCTCGGACCATCCTGATGATGAATAGTGATGGTTACATTGAACTTTTTTCCGCGACCAGATTTTCCGACGAAACGCAAATCAGAAAAGCGTGCCATCTGCCCGATGAATTCAGCTTCATTGTTTTTAACATCCGCCGCACTGTTGTCTTCATTGCCTGCGGCTACAGTAACCTTGGTTCCGTCCGGGACGGGATGGAGGACTAGAACGATGAACGGGGCTGGGAGGGACTTGTTGGATCTGAAAAAAGTTATTAGGGTTACTGTAATTGTGGTCATGAGTTTTTGTAATACGGGAAACCGAGATAGGGAGTGTTTAGGGGCTTATCTATTGACAGCTTTACATGGAAAGGCAAGAGAAAGGGTGAATCATCAAAAATTTACCTCCAATGTTCGGGTAATGAAGTGCAGTAAATATTTGGTGAAGCAGTGGAGTTGAACTTGTTGATGTGCCCGAATCGGTGGAGGGACTCCTCGACGGCAGAGAGAGCGTGCTCGATTTCGAGGTCTGGCATTTTGAAACTATCTGAAAGCTGTCAATTAGGATCCAAAGTTGAAATTACAATGAAAAGTCACGAAAAACAGTTCACGGAAGCCTCGATGATTAACACCTTCAATTTCGACATCCCTTGTAATAAGCCTCTCGACCTGGGCCACCACTCCCTCCTGGGCGGAGGCCCCAGTCGACTCAACTGACGGAAACCGCAGCCTTAGGAGGCCGTTAAAAAGTGACTGTCTCCGTGGCCGGCTTATCAGAAGGAGGACCCACTGGCAATGTGGGTGCGAGCATCACAAAGGATGCGTCACACGTCGTGGCATTTTGGTTGTACAGATAGGAGGCCCAGAGGGCGGGCAAAGCGAATGATTGCGGGGGATGGGGAACAAGCGTTCCGTTTCCGGCTTACGGAAGTTCGCGTTCACTACTTGATTACATTAAGTTAGACCGGATCATTACTACGTAAATACAAACAGTACACCCATTTTGGAGGTAGTGGGTGTGCGGGAAAAGGGTTTAGGCTAACTTAATGAGGTAAAGCGTCCATCTGGGAGTTGGTGATAAGCCAATTTTGCTAAATGGTGCAATTTGGTTTAGATAATTTTGATCAAAATGGCTTTTTAGCCGTTTTGGGATTCAAATTAGCTGACAGTGACCGGATAACCGTGTTTAACAACACTAAATTAGTAATAGTGAACTTCCAGAAACCCAAAATAGTAAATGGTGACAGCTACAGTGTCCCATATCCCCCACACATCTGCCGCCGTTAATCTGGTCAACTACTAATGTGTTCGGTCACGGCTGGTGCCGCATAACCCGAACCCCGAAACCTATCATGCCTCGAAGACGACGCCGAGGGCGGGAAGTGAGGTTAACGCGGTGGTGAGCGACAAGATCAAACTTCGGCAAAGCAAAGATACAAGGTGGAAGAGGCATCGCATTGCATAACAACCGAGGTAAGATCACAAATTGCCGCGCAAGGTCATCTGCCCCACGGCAGCGGCGGCTGGCTGTCTAAGGTTAGTTACAGGGCTTTCGACGGCTCTGACTATGTTAATGCGTGCCCTTTGCGAAATGGCATCTTAGAGGGGACCCTCGAATATGGTGATGACCAACAACACGGTGACACTTGCGCGATGGATCGTAATGACAGATCATGGCGCGTTGAGCGGATTCGGAGGAGGGCGATAACATGCGTTTTGCGGTAATCGGCGACGTCGGGTCGAAACGGCCATCAGCGGAGGTCGATTGCCGTTAGGCAAGTCGAGTGAAAGGACGCCGCAAACTGGGTTACTGTAGCGGGTGCGCAGGGCAGTCAAAGAAGTGGTAGAAGAGCCAATGAATCCCGCACTTTGGGGGTTGCGGGTGGAAGGCGGTTCGGGTGAACGGTCGCCACAGAAGACGGAAAAGACCAAAGCGAAGCGCAGCGAGCCCCCATTTCGACAAGTCGTTTTTCAACTTGTTTCACGAGGCAATCGGGGCGGCAGTAAAAAAACTTTGTTGGCAGCCGGAGCCGGTAGCGGGCAAGCAAATGGAGTGACATGTCGACGAAGAACACGACGACAAACACCCCCAGATGCCTATCGCCGCCCGAAAGCGGTCTCCATGCCTTCCCGCAGCAGAAGGACGCCCTCCAAACATCGCCATCTGAGGGCTGCTCCCCCCTCCAAGACAGAAAGGCGGTTAACCAGAGCCACCCTCTCTCTCGCCCGACTACCGTGTTCCATCTCGCCTCAGGGCAAGGCGTAAAACTCGTTCCTCCTCCCCTCCCATATTCCATCCAAAAGATGCCATTGCCGATAAGCGCCATCGACGACGTGTCCGTGTCCGCAACCAATGATAGCCATCTGCTTGTGGCGTGTCTGGTTGGAAGCCGCCACGACACGAGCGACAAAAGAAAGCGAATCACGACCAACAAAAAACTGGAGGAGAAGGCTGCGGTGCACCGTTCTTAACTGATTTTGGCGCCGACTCGTTTAACGGCGGCTTCTGGCTTCGGTGTTCACTTTTCCATTACTATGTACCACGCAAACACATTCCTAGGTTAGTGACAGATGGGCGACGACGGCTTGTACTCTGGTTATTGACTGCTATGGTAAAACTTGCCTCAATATGTCATTGTGTTGAAATGAACCTCAAAGAACGGGGTTGGCGGCGGCGCCAAACTGGTCCTAAAGCGCATGATGTTGTTTTGTTAAGTTTTATGTTGATTTGGATAGACAGGGAAAACAATACTGTCTGGCGAGCATTGGAGCGGTCATGATTGTGAATTCTGAACTTTTAGACCCCAAAAACAGTGTCGAGTGGCTGGCCATTACGGTATCTTGCTTGAGCCTGATCAGTCAAAAGTTGAAAACACCGCTAAAAGCGGATTGATAAGCCATAAATGGAGGCTTGGTTGATTACTCATGGAAATGGAATGTGTTTTTGGTATCGGTTTTGGAATACCTGTCGTTTTGACCGCTTTTTGGGGGTGGTGATGATGGCTAACTACTGCTATCATGAAGTTAATGCAAACAAAAAGTGTTTTCAAGTTGCCAGTTTTGTGGATTTGAACTTTTTTTCCAAAAAGCATCACCAACAGACTTGACGTCACTTATCAAAACGTCACTTAGGTACCAAAAAAGTCCATTTGCAGCTAATAGGCGTATCCCAGACTACCTAGTCGCAAATTGGTTCGTGGAAGTTGGACATAGTTAACGCCCAGATACACCCTATAAGCATGACGAATCTTCTTTACTTACCGCCACCCGTATCTTACGAAAAACACGCATATCTGCGGCCTACGCTGACGACATTCCATCCAGCGAGCCCTGCGCCGCCACCGGGGATACTGTAGCCCGCAGCTGGACCCGGCCGCCGCCGACAACGACGACATCGACAACGAAATCAAATTGATATTAAGATGGGTGGCGGTGATCTAACTGAGGGAAAGGAAAACGCAAAAAGACATGCCTCAACGACGACATTGGGAGGCCTGGCAAAAAACGGGCCAACAAATGACATCGCGGTTTACCCTGAGGGCATTCGGGCCATTTGATAGGTTATGGTAGCTTAATCTATTTCGAAACAGTGATCAAAATGCATTCATATAAACGGAAAAGTTTGTCGGAAAGATAAAAAGCGTGATAGGTACGAAAAGTAAAATGACTAAAAATTGGTCCACTTTATCAAATTATCAAACATCAATGTAGCCGTTCACCTCGTGAGGCTCGTCATTATTGCTCCTCTATCACACGTTGCCTAACTTGAACTTTTACTTTAGCTTTTTAGTTTTTCAATGCACAGGTGATAAACCCCGACCAAATCATAACCCTAGTGGTTAGAATGCACAAACAAAGGTTCACCGCAGTGGTAAGCCGTTCTTCTTGAGGCAAAGGAACACTGATAAGGGCAGCTCGTGCTGATTGACTGTTTTTACTCGGTGAATTTATGTATTTGCAGCAAGAGTTTTGTCATGAGGTTGATCAGGGTAAGAAATAAAGCGATTATTAGGGCAGTGGTTGCAAGACGGCTGATAAGCGCTCAAAAGGGTGATCTTTTGATGGCCTACAGTATGACAATCGTGACCATGGCGGAATTAAGGGACATAAAAAAGTTGATAGTGGTTGTTTGAGTGGATGATCGGTGTCAGGGGTCATCAAAAAGGCCTAGTTTGGATGGGGGATGGAATTTGAGGGGGAGTGGGTTTCGTTGATATGGCTGAGATGGTAATTGGTATTCAATTTGGGGAATTTCGGTGATAAGGAAATGGAATGCGGAGGTTATGGGCCATTTGAACGGGTCAGGGAAACTGTTTGGGTCAGACAGGGGACCCGGAATGCGGGAAACTGGCAAACGCGCTGTTTTCGCACCTAGTGAACTGATAAGAGGCATTTGCGAACATAGCCATATAATTTTAGGACCCCGTAAATCCAATTTATCCCCCAACTGTCACCATCAAACTGATAAACGACTTCCACACATCCATTTGCGCGACCTACAGTACCTCGCACACGCCCATTACGTAATATTGACCCAAGTAAATCACACGCAACGCAATTTATGGCACCTCCGTCTTCACACTTAACCCATTCGATGCCATCACCATGACCATCATCAACATCTAACATCGTGATGGCCCGGCCTGGAAGTATAACATGACAGATTGTGTCCGCTGCCAAGAAAAACGGAGGCACAAAAAGTGAAGGCAGAAAAAGTCGAAAATGTGCCAATGGCAACTTTTTTCGATCGGCTTGTGGCTGTCGCCGCCTTTTCGACGTTGATATCTCGGCAAAAACGCAACCACTAACCACGACCCTCCTGACAATGACTCGGCCGCAAAGCTATTGCGTAACAATTGGTAGTGGCGTCGGCTGTTGTCTATCAGGCGTGTGCCTTCAGGGCACGCCAATTCCACCGCTAATACCACTGTCACGACACCTGTGATATCACCCCAAACAAATGCAGGCTGGGGGCCACCGGGCGCCAGAGCGGCCGTGCCGTGAGAGGGTGATTAATTGACCACCGCAACCGGGCCTCAGGGCGCTTCGCAACAATTGGCCCTGAGGCTTCACGTCCAACCCGATTGCGTGTGCCCAGGGATAGCGGGGATCAAGTCATCAATCCGCAATGTTGCCGAAATGATTTGATCGCTCTTGGGTCTCCCGCTAGCCCTGCCGCCACAAACATAGCTTCCGGAAGTGGTGGAGTGTGTCGTCGACCCAATCTAGCTCATCTCATTCGGGATGTTCTAATCCAACTACTTGCGGACCCGCACCCGTCGTCAATCACCTCGTCTGTCGGCAACGGCACTTCCGCTCGCCTGCCTCCAGACGCATCCCATTACAAGTTCCGACAAAAAAGGCCTACCGCGGCGGAAGCCCAATCTCGACCTACTCAATCTCATCAACATCCCCATTGACATAAACTACCAACCTGGCCGGACCGGAAATACCGCCAGAAGCGGTCGCCCGCCATCTGCAATAAAACCAAAAAACCCCTAAAGTATTATGTCAAACAATTTTATCAACAATTTTTGATCGAATAAATCAAATTTTTATCCAAAAAACGAAAGTCAACAACAAAGACATATTAAAAAAGTTAATAAGAACGGAGGTGGCTCCCGTCTTACTGCTGCTTCTTGCGGAAAGAGCATCCCTCGATGAGGCGAGCCTTGCCACCGGTAGGCTGGCAGAGAACGGTGTTGCATCCGACACAGACAACGACGGACTGAGCGTGGCTGAAGACGGTGGTGATCTTGTAGCAGCCGGGGCACTTAACATCCATGAAGAAAGAGTTCGGGTGGGGCACGAGACGCTTCAGCTTGTGGCGCTGTTGCTCCTTCTTCGGGTCAGGGTGCAGAAGATCGACGGCGAGGGGCATGATTGGCTCGTCCTTGACTCTTTTACCTAGAAAGCGATCGATTAGTGGTCATTGGGCAAATTGATGAAGCTTGAAATACGCGGATTGAGTTGCAAAAGAACAAGATGAGATATCAGTGATGAAAGGATGGTGACACAAGCTCGAAGCTATCGATATACACGAAATATATAAACATTTGCACGTGTGGAAGAAACCCGCAAAACGCATGCGATGACAAGTGAAAAACAGTCCCCAAAGCTCCCACTTCGCTTCTAAAGCTGTCTTATATCCTCAAGGGGTGGTAAACAAGTCCAACATTGCATAATATTACCACTTTTTAGAGGGTCAATGAATCGAGAGAAAAGTATGCGCGTCCAGTTCTCTGGAAAGCAAACAATTTATATATCCAAAAACTGCAAAACAACATAAAAACATCCTAAATTGACGCAGAAAGCTCCTCCAACCTGAGGCAATATAATACGAGCAAGTTGCGAGTGATAAGAACGGATTTTATCGAGAAACTCACGGAAAACGTAGAAAATCAACGCGAAAAAAGCCCAGCCAAGCAGTGTGCACCCGCACACTCACCGTAGGCTGGCGGGTCTTGCCACCGCTGAGTATTTCCAACGAAAGCACGAGTTGAGCTGACGCGTAGTGGTCCCACAGAGAACAGTGTTGCGGGGCGAAAACGACGTGCAGCCTTTGATCGCAACTTTTTGCCGTGAAAACCAATCGATTTTCATTTTCAAAACGTGTAATTTGTTGATTATGTAATTTTCGAGGTGGTAAGCTATCGATCGGTGCGTCGAACGTGTATTTTTGGTCATTTTTTCTTGAAAAAACGCGTAAAGTGTGCTGCGTGACTTTTGTCGGTTTTTGTTCGACGTGAAAGTTCCAAGCGCTTGATTATCACTAATTCCAAGTTTCCAGTGATGGCGGCCAACATGATGCTCAAGCGCGGTTTGTCGATGTCGTCCGTGGTCGCGGCGCAAGTCGTCAAGACTCCCGTCCAGGTTCACGGCGTCGAAGGCCGCTACGCTTCGGCCCTGTACACCGCTGCCTACAAGCAGAAGTCGTTGGAAACCGTCGAGAAGGATCTGCAACAGGTTAAGAACCTTTACCAGTCTAACAAGCAGTTCAAGGTTGGTTTTGAGAGGTTTCCTTTGATTATATATATCGAAACTGACGCATCGCAGATGCCAACGGTTTTCAAGTGAAGATTATATATAATTTTCTTCCAGGAATTCGTCCTCAACCCCACCACCAAGGCTAACGCCAGGAAGGCCGCCGTTGCCGCTATCACCAAGAGCCTTGGCGTCGGCAACGAGACCAGCAACTTGGTGACCGTGCTCGCCGAAAATGGCCGTCTCGCCAAGCTTGAAGCCGTCATCAACTCGTTCGAGACCATCATGCGCGCGCACAAGGGCGAGCTCTTTGTTGAGGTTACCTCGGCTGAGGTTTGTAGACACTTTAATCGAACTTCCAACCTCACAAAGCCAATTTTCAGCCTCTTGCCAAGAAGCACACCACCGCCCTCACTGACGCCCTCTCCAAGTTCGCCACTTCCGGCCAGAAGTTGCACGTCACTTTCAACGTCAAGCCCAACATCATCGGCGGTCTCGTTGTCACCATCGGCGACAAGTACGTCGACCTTTCGATCGCCTCCAAGATCAAGAAGTACACCGAGAGCCTGGAATCAGCAATCTAAATACCACCCATTGTTAGACTGTTCCCCGTTTCCGGCCTTTTATAGATGTGATGTGTCTTCCTTCGAAAACAGACTGTAGATGAAACTTTTTAAATGTATTAGAAAATGAGTCAGACAGTTAGCACCTCGCTGACACCGATCAAAGGAATAGGGGAAGTTACTTTTGTTGATTTGAAGGCGTCGCTTGCTGCGATGCGATTTGGAAGTTTGGTATCGGCACGGACATCAGAAGGGCAGGGTTGCCATCGCACGCGATTGGCACATCTTCCGATTTGTCGCTGACCGAAACATGGCCGGGTTCGCCACGTTTCGACTTCTTGTCATCGCGCAGAATCTCCTTTGGCGGGTTCATATCAGGGTTTTCATTGAAGCGTCGTAGTTCCGACTTGCAGATGCCTACTACGTCGCGCTGCACCGGGGGCTCCGTTGATCGGTCCGTCGTGAGTGCTTGTCGGACAATGTTCTTGTTGACGAGTTCGACTGGCTGCTCGATCACCATAAATGCCTGAATACCGTACATGGCTTACTGTATCATACTGTAAGCAACTCACATATCCCTTTTTGAGTGCCTTGAACAGGGCTTCACTCGTTTCCTGCACGGTCGACACGGGCTGGCCTTCAATGTCCAGGATGGCATCCCCGATCTTGAGGGTTAGTCCAGCTAATGTACAGTCCTCTGTCCGGGTCACAAACACTTTCGACATGAAGGCCTTCACGGACAGACTTAGCTTACAGCCGGGAATCTGCAAATTGGCCAACTTGTATCTCTAAAGTGTCTATCTCACCCACTTTGTACATGATGCCCAAATGGTACTTGCATCCGGAAACGATTTCATAGCCTCGGGGGATTTGTTCGGGCTTGACGGGCTTCGCTGTGAGGGGTCGTTGCATGACTATGTCCATGACGAAGCTGCCGGCGTTCGTCGTTTTCACGAACATTTCCGTGAATTGCTCGCGCCTCTCGACCCGCTGGCCATTGACGGATTGGATGATGTCGCCAATGTTGAGTTTCATGTGCGATATCGAGGCATGGTTCACTTCTGTCACCACCAGACACCCCGTTAGTTTGATGCCGATCTGAACTTCTTGGTGAAAACGGCATCGTCGAAACTAGCTACCAACCTGAGCGCCCTTTTCTCCTGCAATCTGTACATTGGTCGTCTCGAAGAGGTTAGCTGGCATCTGGTAGCCATAGGCCTTCAACATCTTCCACCCGTCATCAACTCGCGCCCTCGGCACAAATGGACCCCTTATGGAACGGCACGTTTCGCGCCATTCGTCCCCCTTTTCATGCAAATAAATCACTTCTCCAACGAGTATTTTTATATAATTTTTTTATTAAAATCAGGCGACAGATAACGTTAAAACAATTATCAACAGTAACATGTGAAAAACGAACAAAATTTAGAGCTTATCAAGGTAGTTGTCAAGAGCAGGGACGCCTTCCTTGAGACCCTTGCGCTTACGGGTGTCGAGGACGATTTGGTAGGGCTTGGTGCCGGCGTCCAGGGGATCTCCGGGAAGGATCTGCCAGTGATCGAAGACGCATTGAGGGAAGGCTTGGCCACCAGTGTTGGAGCGAAGATCAGCAGTGAAACCTGGAAAATTCGATGATAAGACAAGTTCGAAACAGTGAAATTAATGATAACTTACCGAAGGACTCGTTGACAGGCAAGTAGGCCTTGACGACGAACATGGGGGTACCAGCGATTTGGGATTCCTCGAAGACGTGACCACGGCGACGGTTAAGCACACCATAGATGCCACCGACGGCGGCTTCAGGGCATTGGATTTCGACAAGGTAGACGGGCTCGAGAAGACGGGGACCAGCGGTAAGGGCGCAAGCGTAGATGACACGGCGGGCGGTAGGGATGACCTGTCCACCACCACGATGGATGGCATCAGCGTGGAGGGTGACATCGTGGATGTTGAAACGGACACCGCGCATGTTCTCGTCGCAGAGAACACCTTCCTTGGTAGCCCATTGGAAACCAGCAACAACGGAATCCTTGATTTCGTTGAGGTATTGGACACCCTTGGTGACATCGATGAGGAGGTTAGCACCAGTGCCGTCGGGACCGAAGCACCAGATCTTACGGGCCTCAGTGGCGTCGAACTCGTACTTCTCGGCAAGAAGCTTGGCGCGAGCCTTGGCTTCATCACGAGCGTTGATATCTCCGTTGTCGATATCGTCAGCGAGACCTTCAGGGAGGGGCACAGCCTTGCAGAAGAGACGGTTGTGCTTGTTGGGCGACTTGGAAAGACACATTTGGTTGGATTCCTCGCTGACGGTTTCACGGTAGGAAACGACGGGGTCGGACTTCTTGAGGGGAATGCAAGCGTGATCTTCTTCAAGATCCTTCAAGCAAATTTCAAGATGGAGTTCACCAGCACCGGCGATGATGTGTTCACCAGATTCTTCGAAGATGCACTGGACCATGGGATCGGACTTGGCGAGACGCTTAAGACCTTCGACGAGCTTGGGCAAATCTCCGGGGTTCTTGGGCTCAACGGCGACACGCACGACAGGCGAGACGGAGAACTTCATGACACGCATGTTGTGGGCCTCCTTGAAGGTGGTGATGGTACCACCCTTGACGAGGTATTGATCGACACCGACGAGACCGGCGATGTTACCGGACGGGATATCCTCAATAGGCTCGATGTAACGGCCCATCATGAGGATGGTACGCTGGATGGTCTTCTCATAGAGATCGTCCTTCTTGCCGGGAACGTAGTTGGGACCCTGGATGCGGGCCTTCATGCCGGTGGAAACCTTGCCAGAGAAGACACGACCGAAAGCGTAGAAACGGCCCTTATCGGAGGTGGGGACCATCTTGGAGACGTACATCATGAGGGGACCGTTGGGGTCGCAGTTCTTGATGGCGACGGCGGCGGCGTCATCGTGGGGGCCTTCGTACAGCATTTCCATACGGTACTTCTGGGCAGTCACGGGGGACGGCAAGTGCATGCAGATCATTTGCAACATAGTGTCACCAGCGGGCAACCACTTGCGCATCATGATCTTCATCAAAGGCTTGCCTTCGAGGTCCTTCTCGTCAACGGCGAGCTTGATGTTAAGCTTCTCAACGAGCTTGGCGACCTCGTCCTTCTTGATGTTCATGACGGCGTCGAAGACCTTGAAGATAGGGTCGAGGACGAACTGGACGAAACCGCGGACACCATCATCCTGGTTGTTGGACCACTTCTTGGTCTTGAGGTTGAAGAAACGGTCACCCCAGAGGTTGCGCATGAGCTTGTCGACCTGGACGCCGAACTTGGAGGCGTACATCTCGGAGAACTGCTTGAGGGTGAAAGCCCAGCCGTGGAGACCGGAACCGAAACCGACGTTACCGAGGGCAGGGTCGACCATGATGGGGCCCATCGGACCATCATCATCACCGTAGGTAGCGATGATAACGTTGATGTTTTCAACGATACGACGGAAGGTCTGGAAGAGTTCTTCCTGGCCGAGTTGCAATTCGAGGAGAGCACGGTCCATCTTGTTCATGAAGAGGACGGGCTTGATACGCTCAGCAATAGCTTGACGGAGCACAGTCTCGGTCTGGACGCACACACCAGAGACGCAATCGACGACGACGAGGGCACCATCGGTAACACGGAGGGCAGCAGTGACTTCAGATGAGAAATCAACGTGACCAGGTGAGTCGATAAGGTTGATCAAGAAACCGTTCTGCTTCTTGCCATCGATGATGTCAAGTTGGTTGTCACCCTTGACGAACTCAAGATCAGCCTCTTGGAGCTCGAAGAACATAGAGATAGCGCTGAAAAGGTAAATTATATATCAAATCATCAAATATAGGCATACAATCAACTTACGTAGACTTGATAGTAATACAACGCTCCTGTTCATCCTTACGGGTATCAGTGAAGCGAGTCTCACCAGCCTTGGCACCAGCAATAATACCGGCCTTGGACACGAGGGAATCGGTCAAGGTGGACTTACCGTGATCGACGTGAGCAATCACGGACATGTTCCGGATGTTCTTCTTCCGGTCCATGAGGTTGCGGATTTCATCGATGGTGAAGTTCACCTGAAAAGGAATAAATTTAGTTTTGCAAAGTACAAATTTTCGATATTTTTAGATGATAATTTACCAAAATAACATCAAAAACACTTAATTAGCACTTAAAACATATCACTTACCATGTTGATGGATGTTCAGACGCGCGAGACGTCAAGGAAGCTCAAAAAAGCAAGTCAAACCGCACAAAACGAGGCGGCAAATCCGAATGAACGGGAATTTGGGAACAACTCAGCGCAGCGAGCAAAGGCGGGTTGGGCTGAATACAGTAGACATGTTAGTGGCGCGCTTTCAAACGAGTGCGGAAAAGATACACGCGTGCGTGTGCGTGCGTCAGTGTGGCGACAAGGACGCAGCGCAACGCTGCCCATTTTCAAAGAGCTATTCAACGACACGCAGCCAGCGGCGGTGAGGCCTGCAGTTCTTCGAGCAAAAAACAGCATCGCTGAAGGCTGCCGCTGGCAAGGAAAGGGAGGAAGTGGCTCTCAATGATCGCGGAAAGGCAACAAAAAGGGAAAAACGACACAGAAACGTAGAGGGGTCGACTGCCGGAGGGGCTGGTCGCGCAAAAACGTGGTAAATAAGCTGTTTTCCGTGTTTTTTTGCGTGTGGGGAAGGGAATGTCGAAATGTGTTGATGTTGCATAAGATTGCTCATGCTAGCAGTTTAGCATGAGCAGGGTTTTGGTGATTTAGGCCTAAAATTAGTGGGAAATAGCCGAAAAGGGGCCACGACCTTGATGCTTTTTGTGCAGACAGTTGAAAAAACAATCATCATCAGCACGTAGGCCGGTCCCGCCGTACGGTATTCCGAGTGGCTTCGATCAAAATAGGTCTGTTTGTCAGGGACATACTCTCGCGAGCGCGTAGATAACAGAACATTCGATTTATAGACCATTACAGTTTGTTTCAGTTAAACATTAACAAGTTAAAATCACAGTGATCAGTTAGATATGATAGAAAAAAGAAAGCGAACGTCCTCGGACGAGGCCAAGGCCATAGGAATGCCTGCTTCTACAGTTTGTCGACGGCGGAAAAGAAGACGCCAGGCCTTTTCGCCGACGAGGAGGAGCTTGATGTTTTGGTAATGTCCTTCATCAGGACGGCGAGCGAGCTGGAGTTGCGCAGGAGAGAGTCGTTCGAGGCTTTGTAGGTCGTGGTTGTGCGGACGATCGTCGATGACGCCGATACCGAGGCGGTTTTGTGCAGGACTTGCCGACCTAGGGCCAATAACGGGCTATCGAGCAGATCATCGTCGAAGAGGGACAGGATGTTGTCGTTGACAGGCTGCAAAGAGTCGATGTTTAGGTGGGGTTGTGGCAATGCCCGTATACGGACATACTGAGGGAATAAAGATCAATAATGGCAACAAAACTAGCCTCATTCTTTTTCATGATCCACTTTTTGCGCTCCATCGACTTCTGACGCTCTTCAGAATCCTCCTCTTCCTCTTCGCTGTCGTTAGTGTCAGCAAGCGCAGGATTCTTGGCCACGAGCGCCTGCCAATCGGCGTCGGAGAGGTTTTCACGCATGCGGAATCGGAAACTGCGATCCATGTTGCCCCCGATGCCGTAGAGATCGCTGTCGGCGAAGAGCTTCTCCTTGATTCGCATCAACTGACGCTCCTCTTCGGCATCCTGCTTCTTCCGGAAGTGCTCCGCGTTCCGTCGACGGATCTCATCCTCGTCCATGTCGTCATCATCGCCTTCTTCGCGCTCGTAATCGTCGCCGAGCTCGTCTTCGTCGATGTCATCTTCATCTACATCGTCGCCGGAGAGGGAGGCTTCGTCTTCGAGGAATTTGTTGGTTCTGAAACGATGTAAATTTGAAAATTTATATATAAAAATCGTCGACAAACCGTTTCCCGACCGGAACTTCTTCTTCCTCATCTTCCGAGTCAGTCAACTCCTTGAAAACGCGCTCCTGCTTGACGGGGCTTGTCTCTTCCGTCGTGAAGACATCATCCATGTCACCAAAGCCAGAAAAGCCGAACAGATTCTTCACAGGGGTATGATTTCCCGGCTTTGGAGTCGCACTCAAAGAAGACATGCTCACATCAGCATCTGTGGCTTCTTCATCATCGGAATCGAACAGCTTAGCCTGCTTCATGGGTGTCCTCTGCCCGACTTCGGCATCTGAATCCTCCTCATCGTCGCTGTATTCGACAATTCGCCGCTTCCTGGGCTGGGTTGCCGATGTTACGGGGACATCATCATCGTCACTGGAAAAAACTCATGAAATCAGTCAAAAAATATATAAAAACCCACTCGGAATCGAGATCCGCTCCACTTGGAACAATCCGATCATCATCCAGTTCCGGATTATTGAAATCGGCATAAGCCCGTTCGACGATATCAGCCGTTTGATCGAGATATGCCAAACTGTCGTCCAAACTGTCTGGAATGTACCGCTTTTCGAATGAATCCTGCGTTGACGGATTCGGGGTCAAATTGAAGTTATCCGGTGAATCGGAGAGGAATTCCGTGATGTCCATGTTGGAGGGGTATGTTTGTTGCGTTTGCTGGGATGTTTGTTGGGTATCTGGAAGTGTTTTTATATATAAAATATTGAAATAAACATGAAATTCTTACCGAATTTGCCACTACACAGGTTGAGAAGGTCCTCCTGATCGGATCCCTCGTCCAGTTCGAGGATCCTCATCGGCCTCTCGATTTCAGGCTCTGGTTCTGGCGTCGGCGATGGAGACTTTTCATACTTTTCATATGGATAGTCATCCTCCGCGTTCATCGGGTCCGTACAGAATCCCATGTAGTTGAAAAGCTGGGTCGCGCCGAAATGGGATTTTTGCGTTTCATTCCGGGCAGGGGGTTCGAATTGGATGGGGGCAGATTCAGCGGGTATGGTGGTCTTTGGGGGTTCCTCTGCATCGGATTCATCATCGTCGGAGTCGATGAGACGGGCTGGCTTGTTCGATGTGGTCGAAACAGGCATGTAGTCCTGGTTGTCGTCGCCGTCCATGGGTTCTTCGTCGTCGGAGAGGTAGACTCGAGTCGGTTTGGAGGGACTTTCGTCGTCTTCATGATCATCGGCTTCGGAATCCTTCGGTTTGGACCACTCTTCATCGTCATCTGAACCCGTTTCGTCGCCAGATTCCGCCTTTTCGGGGTCCTCTTCTGCCTCCTCATCGACTTCGACCATTTCCTCGTCTTCATTCACGATAAACTTCTTCTTCGGAGCCTCTGTCGACGTCACTTCCTTCTCCTCTTCGTCTTCCTTTTCCTCATCCGACGACAATTCGTCCTCTTCAGGCTCGTCATCGATCTCATTATCGGCATTGTAGATGGCAAATCGCTGCTGTTGCTCTTCCTGTCGTCGAATTCGCAGTTTTTCACTCAGCTCCTGCTTGATCTGTTCGGCTGAAACCTACCAACATTGAAAAAACCGATTTCCATATATAAATAAACTTCAAAAAACCCACATTTCGCCAGCGGCAACCTCTTCCGTCCCGATCTCGGCGTTTTCGGTGAAGTCGTCGGCAATGGCACCGCAACTGGTTGAATATGTGCCTTCTCGGCCAGCCATTTGGTCGCCTTGTCGATGACGACTGGTTTCTCCTATAATGGCCACCAGTCAGCTGTTTTTTCAAAGATAAAAACCAACCTCTGCCGGCTCCAAAACAAGCTCCTCGCCCGCGGCTGCCGGTGGCCCTTGACTCAGGTTCAGCGGTTTTGCTTTACCCAATGCAGCTAATTTGGCGGCAATCTTTTCTCGAAGTGTTAGCGGGGCCTTGGTGGATTCGCCAGGGTGGATGTTTTCATCTTGAGTCGTGGATGTGGGGGATAGGGGGCGATCGACTTCCAGGGCCATGGTTAGTGCTGCAAATCGAAGCAATTGTTCATATATTCCATTGAAAAGTGAAAGCGATGACACGGCTACGCTTTATACAGTAATTTTTACGAAAATTGTTTGAAATTTCACGTCGAATTCAGTCGAAAAACAATGCGCGAAATCAACGTTCAAGCCAGATTTTTCCCGCCTATTACTACAAACTGTCAAATTCAATGGACGCTTATCAGCCGTTTTGAGCTCTTCTTTCCGTCCACACAGCCGAACATTACGTGCACAACATAGTTCTGTGCGTAAATTCAACTGACCGCTTTCCGACATTTTCGCCCCATTGAACTTGCTCAACTTTCATCTTTCGTGCCGAGAAATTTTCCGATCCATTCAGCGAATCTCCGAAATTTAGCGATCGACTTTGATTCCCAATTTTACGTCTGAAATCCGTCTCCAACTCCAGTCATGTTGGCTTCTATCGCGAGATCTACCACCAGGCTAGTTGCGAAGCAGTTTGTGTTACCGACAAGTGAGTTTCCGTCGAATAATTTACCATTTTCCTGACGCTTTGAAGTTTATATATATTTTTTCCATTCCAGCCTCCCGCTCCTACGCCGCTGTCAGCTCCAAGGTCGTCCCACAGAAGGAAGACAAGTCATTCATCGAGGAGGATGCCGAAAAGTTGTGTAAATTCGTTTGCGTCAACTATTTCGTTGAAGGTTTGTCTTTTTATATATTTTTTTGCAAATCAAAACGTCCAATCTTCTTCCAGGCAAAGAACCCGGTCCCGAAATCCTTCCCAACTCCGAGTATCCCGACTGGCTCTTCAAGCTGGACCTGTCCCCACCAAAACAGCTAGAAGATCTGGACCCTGAAGTCGATGGCTGGAAGTACTGGGAAGCCGTCAAAGCTCGCCGACAGCAACAAGCCCTCCGACATGAAAAGCTCCGACTCAAGTTCCTCAGTCTCCAGGATTCGCCGGCGTCGAAGAAGTCCAAGTGGGATCCGAAGTAATGTACGTTATTCTAGTTTCGAATAGTTGATTTTGTGAACTTTATTAATGGCAATTTCATCAAGGCCAACGAAAAAATGATAAAAATCATCCAAAAACCCATACGTTTCAAATGTAACTTAAAAAAAACTGTACATTATCAAGCGATCCAAACAAAAATGCAATGTTGCGATACAACAATGGGAAAAAAGCAACAATAGGCAGAATCGATGCGTTTTGTGAAACTCGTACATTTCAAAGGCAAGAATTTCTCCCTAGATAAAAACAGTGTGATACAATAACAATAGTTCGGATGCATGCGTATTTATCAATACAACGTAGTTATCAGTTCACGTAGAATTTCCCGTACCAGATTTCAGAAAGATGCCCGCGAAGCCAACTCGTAATTATCAAAGGAATGAGGGTGAACGGCACCAGGTAGATCAGGGCCGGCTGTCCCATCGACATGAATCGCAGGGCGACGAAGGTCGTGATCAGGCCGAGGGCATAGCCGACGAGTGCGATGACGCCGTAGGGCAGTCGGGTGGGGCGCATTTTGTCCACGACGAAGGCATAGGCGATGAGGTAGCCGGGGACGATGACATCGCCGAGACCGAGCATGATGTGTCGGTATTCGCGTTCGACGTTGATGTCATAGCAGGCGGACATGACATCGCTGACGATGGGGATGTAGAAGAGGAGCGGCATGCGTTCCGGATTGGCCATCTCGATGGGCGCGACTGGGTAGACGGCGCCATCCGTGGGCTTGGCGTTGCAGTCTTCGCCGGTTACGACTTGGATCATGACGCTACAGCCATTGGGGGTTAGGAGCTTCGTGCCGAATACCATGAAGATGTCGTAGCAGAACATGCCGATGAGGAGCATAGTTAGGATCTGAAGTCAGAATTTCGACTATAACCATGAATCCAGGCATGTTCAACTCACCCTGAGCGTTCTCAACTGCGCCGCCTGAATCGCAGCAATACAGACGCAAATGTTGATAAAATCCAGCAACCAGAAGGCGTAGTACATCTGACGCACGAAGAACCACACCAGGCAGATGGTTAGTGAACCCAACAGAATCATGAGTGATGCCGGACCGAACCGCGTCCGTAGACAAGACAGCTTCCGATCGAAGAGTCGGCAACACAGCAGTCCAACGGACAGAATCTTCGGATCCTCGAAGCACAACAACGCCGAAACGCACTTCCAAATGGAGAAAGTGCCAGCAATGACGATGAAGATGTTGAAGAACCAGACGGACACATCACGGAAGAAGAATGCCAGCAACAAAATGCAGACGATCAACGCTACAGCAATGACGACGCCGATCACCTGTTGGACGAATGTCGGTGGCGGCGGCTCGTTGGAGCTGGAGCTGGGCTTCGGCGCGGTGAGGGTCGACTCATCAGAGGGGTCAGTCGGGGTGAGATCGCCGTTTTCGACGGTCGATTCCTCCGAAGTCACTTCCAGCGCCTTTCTTTGGGCATCATCGAGTGTCGCTGCGCCCCAGATGGATCCGACAGCGATACAGAATACGGCAATGACCAAAATAATGACTTCAGATCCGTCGAATGGCCAAGATTTAGGGCGGTAGAAGGAGATCGTCAGTTCCGGGTCGGATGAATTTGCGCTGCTTTGAGCCATCGGCTAAAAAAGGTTCATAAGAAGAGTTCAAAGTGCGGAAAGGGTTTGGCTTACCAAAACTTCATCAAAGAAGGTATCGTAATACATGTAAAATGCATCAGGCTTCGCGGCACTCGCTTCAGGATTGTAGAACTGCGCAAACAAGTACTTGTGAATCGTCGGTACGACTTCGACCGGCTTGCCTTTCTCCACCAATAGCAACACATTCGACACGCCAAGCTTGTCCAGATGCGCCATTTCGACGTTCATGAAGCTGGTATTGTTGAACTGGCCCAAACAGTTCTTCACGGACGCATTCATCGATGTCACATATCGAATAGGAGTGACGACTGATTCCGTGAATTCTCGAGCAGCATGGTTAGGGCAGATGTCTGTTTCGACCGGACCAGCTGTTGTTAGCCATTTGATTGGGATCGCCTCCTGTAATTTTTTTCAAATTGGTTGAATTCATTACAAAATTGAGGAAATAATGCTCAAATCTTATCGTAAGATCAGTAATTTTTGATTTTTAGTTGCCAAAAAGCTCTAATATTTGTATTAGCGTTCAAAACCGGTAAATTTAGTGCATTAACAAGTGACCGATGAGGCACACTTTGTCGCCTCGGTGCGAAAAAAAGGACAAAGGTGACTGTCGCATAAATAAAAGGGCTTACGACGGCCATGAAAACGTGGTTGATTATTCATACCAGCGATCGGTGTTAGTGTTATGAAAAGCCGGTCTGCACGCATGGCGAATGGGTCGTCATCGAAACGAATCCATCAGGAAAAATAAAACGATACAAAGCAACAAAAAAGTGTGTTTTTTATGTAAACTTACAGCTTTTTCAACAGATGTCGGAAGCTTGTTTTTGTAAAACTGCTGATGGTTGACGCAAAACCGTTTGGATTCGCCATTGGCCGAGGACCGAACTTCGGCAAAAGCGAAGGTTGATTCGGAGACGGCAGCGCAGACGGTCGACTGGAAATTGATTGGTTTAGGCGCGGCTAATTGGGCAAGAAAGGTGTAACAAGAGACACAAAGGTGTGAAAAGTGTCAAAAAAAGGTGCGAAACACTCACCAAAGTCAACGCAATCAAGACCGCAATGCTCCTGACAGTGCAGAACGCGTGTCTCGCCATCACAGCTGATCCCGACACGCGTTAATGACGACGACGGTCGATGTAGCTATGAGCACCGGAAACGCGAACGGTTTCTATCGGTGGTGGGTGTTGCAGCCAACTGCTTCCGTGTGGTTAGTGCACGCTTAACCCTGTCGGCGCAGCAGCAAGAAAGCGACTAAGCACAGGGGGTAGTCGTCGCGAGGCCGCAAGCCGATTGATTCGGAACGACGCAATATCCGCGCCGAGCGAGAGTCGAACTTCGGTAAATACAGCGCCACTGAGGAAGTGTTAGATCCGAATAGACGATGAACGGCGGAGGTAGTCGTGGCAAGGAGCACAAACGGAGGGACGTAGAGGCGACGCCGTTTTACAGGTTGTAGTGGACAATGGAACCGAGTTCGTCAGGGTCAGTATGCGCATCGGGCAGTGAGCAAACGTCGAAATCAAAGGCAAAAAACGGCGAAAAAAGGTAAGTTTGCAGTCGTCGTTCTTTTCGACACCTCTCTCTTTTCAAACTTTTTTTGCCTCAGGGGAGTTGTATCGAATAGCTGGATGGATGGATGGGCCAAACACCTGAGGGCACACCAGCGGCGAGGGAGGCGAGCTGCTGGCGGCGGGCGGTGAGGAGGAAGGGCGACGGCGACGACGCTCTGAAAAAAGCAACCAAACATCAGTCATTGAATGGGGGGTTGGAAATTAATATTATTTGACGACTTCCGAAGGCCAAAACGCGTTTGATCACACACGCAACACGAGCAGTGAGCCGACTGTCAGTAGACACAACAAACGTGGTTAAAAAGGGGGGAAAACATGTCCAAAGAGGCAGACAAACACGCCTTTTTGTACCGGAAGTGGATGTCGATCCGAAAAAAATTTAAACCTCAATCGTATTAATCGTTGCTCGGGCCAAAATGGAGCCGGCGCGAACGGCTCTTAAGGGCCAATGACGTTCTCTTTTGAACACCAAATAGGGAAGTGGGTACTCACCTTGATGGTCTTCGACTAAGGGCCATTTGAGAGAATTGAAATATTAAAATTCAATCAAAAATGGAACGCAAAACCATTCACGATAGGCAGGAGCACGTCAAATGGATGGAAAATGGACCCAATTTGTTTGAACTAGAGTCTCGATTGAAAAAAACACTCCATTTGGGGGCTAGAGGCGGTCATAGAACGAAAAGATCAGACTTCCGCCAGCCGGAAGCTATCACATTTCAAAGTATAAACATATAAAACGATTTTCGGTCAAAAAGGACATCCATTTGAGAGGCTCTGACCGGTCAAAACTAAGCTCAATAAAAGAACAGGGAAGACAAAGCCAAGAAAATCGGTGTTAAATGAAGTAAAGTTAATCTTTGCGTCAAAAACGCCACACATTTCCATCCAGCCAGTGAATCCATGTCCAAATATAATATTTATTAGAAACAACAGTAATGCAAATAATGCAACAAGCACCAAAATATCACAGATTCTCTCGGATATGGCAAACACAATTGACAAACAAGGGGGGCGGAATCGAAATAACGCAGGAAATTACAAAAATAATATCACGAAGGTATGGTAAAGGGTGTCAAGTGAATATTGGCGAGATTTTCCGACGTTCTTCGATCAAGTGAAAAGTAAAACCAAACAAAAGGGAAAACGGCGAGGCACTTAGAAAATGGTACAGTTCGATTCAAACCGAAATGGGGATTCAGAGCGTGAGGGGTCGGTCCTTGATCTTATCAACGACGTATTTGCTAAATCCCCGTAAGAAGCGCGGGTACTCACGCTTGTACACCTGACGCAAGGCTGCTGTCGGCACCTGAAAACACAAAATTGGGCATGTTTTTGGTTGGCGAATCTTTGAAAAGCAACCATGTGAGTAAAAAAGGATGGATGGGCGTAAAAAACTAGAGAAAACTAGGGCAGTTCCGAAATGGAAAAAGTTCGGAGATGGAAAAGTGCGATCGGTACTTGGTTGCTTTTCGGAAGTGGGCAATTAAAACACCCCTGAAGGGGATATTTTCGTGACCATTTTGAGATGGATTGGAACAATTTACTTTGCACAAGGCTTAGAATTTTTTTAAAACCCGTTTTAGTTGGCGTAAAGCCAATTATTATCCACTATGTACCCTCAGGGCATGACGCAACAATAATCATTGTCAATTGCAATGGTGATTATAAAGAATAAAACTTACCCAACCACCCGGATGGACCTGCGCAACGTAGTAAATCCGAACGCTAATATCATTGCGTGTGAGCTCGGAGACCGGTTTGCCGCGAGCATTGGCGTGCACAATCGTCTGACACATCATGGCGATCGTGAGACCGACGCGGACACAGGATGAATCGGTCAGCTGGAAGATAAACAGCATTAACAATGGCCCATTGCTTCGAAGCTAACTAGAAGATAGACTCACCGGAACATCATCCCGTTCAACATTGTGGTTACAAACGATAAAGGCATCGAGGGCGTCCTCATCCCTCTGATTCGTCACATCTTCCAGATGCGACCAGAAAAGGGATTCACGCTGAGCCGCTGGCCACACTTTCTTGTGCAGCTGATGCAGGACGACCGTGTTTTCGCCGAGAGACTCGACGACGGACACTTTTACGAGGGTTTCTGTAATGGAATTCACCGTTGGGACACTTCCAGTGATAAAATGATAAACAAATCAAACTTTAAAGACGCTATGAAATATTAGAAATCAACAGCAATAATAAACATACCATCCCATTCAGTTTTATATTCACTGCCGAAGAAATAATGGATGTACTCCCGTGCTGAGACGCCCTGCAAAATGATGTTGAAGAAGGAAAGAAACACAAAATGAGACCAAGAATCGGTTTGTCATGGAAAAAAGGCCAATTTCTTGTCAACTTTTTGAAGGGTGCAACGATGCAAGTTCCAAAAGTCCTTGAAACCCGAGTGATGGCTCGGGTCTCGTCGGAAAAACCCCAAAATCAGGGGCAATCAACAAAAAACAAGCCCGTCGACGGCGACGATAAAAACACCGCCCCAAACTCACCTCGACAGAGTGAACGGCCTTGAGGGGGTCAACCATGAGGCCATCTTCGGCCTCCATCTCACGTTTGTACATCTTCATCGCGCCATCCGAGCAGAATTGCTCCCAGACGCCCTCATCGACGCCGGCTTTCGCGTGACGGACCTGATCCGCGGTCAGGGCACGGATTTCCTTCCAAATCGGGGATTCTGGCTGAGCATGATGATGGTGATTGTTGTCTTTGATAGCATTGGGAAGATCATCGGTACTGGGCACGGGCGTCATCGGCTTAACGGAGGAAACGGGCTTCAAGTCCTTTTGGATCTCTTCAATCATGGCTTTGTCGAGTTGGATGTCGCCGTCGTCGGCGTCATGCCACTCGTCCTCGGACATGATCGATTCTTTCACCTGGAAGGGGGTGGATAAAGCGGGTGGGAGGGGCGACATTATCGATTTGGATGGTAGTTGCGCAATGGAAGGTCTAGGTCTAATGAAAGGGTACATCGAAGATCGCCAGCGGCAAGGTCGTTAGACATGCATGGCGACGACGGTCATCGGAAAGTGTGATGATGATGATGATGATCAGGTCATATAATCAATCGGGGCCATCGGTGAAGGTCGACAGACGTGTAAACACGTGTAACTTATGTTTCGGGGGTAAACATTTGGACAAAATTTGTTCGAAAAAGTGATTTTACCGTATTCAAATCGTTAATTTTGGCGAAAAAAGCTATCAAAGCAAAATCACTGATCAACTTTTCAAAACCAAAACTTCAAAAAAGGGTCCAAAATTCCCCAAAAAAAAGCCCCCACCAACCTGATGCAACCTCAACATTGACCTCAACGTCTTCAAATTAGTCTCCAATTGCCTGCACCGATCAATCGTCTGTTCAATCGTGGACAAATCTACAGGCTCAGCCTGGCTACTGATGTACTTATCAAGGAACTGCGAGATGTAATCGAAATGACTCTCCATATTCTGGCCCATATGCACCAGTTTCGCGACATCGACGCCCGCCTGGGCAGCTGGCGGAGCTACTGTATTCAAAGGCGCGGAAGATAGTGGCACCGGCTGAAAAACAACGTCCACAATAAGCTTCAGCGTAAGCCTTTAAGTTTAGTCTAGTAAATGTAAAAAACAACAAAAAGCAAAAGCGAACATTCCGGAACCTTTGAAAAGGCTATAGAAAATAAACAAAACCCGACTTTTGTGCCTTGATTCTTTATCTTTATAAAAAGCAAACAAAAAGACACAAAAGTCTGGTTGTTGCATGCAAACTACGTGTGAAAAGTTCTATTGAAAGTACTTTGTGACTGTATTAAATCGACTTTTGTATCGTTTTGAAAGATTTTAAAGTCAAAACTTACCAAAAAAGCCCTCAAAGCAGATTTCCATTGAAGCATTTGGTCGTGGGTCGTGAATTTGAGGCACCATCGTTCATCAGTGAATACGAGATCGAATCGTCGGTCGTCTTCTTCGTCAACTTCCTGGAAATGTTCGGCTTTTATGATGGATAACCTTGTCAAAAGCAGTCATTTTGTTCAAATTAGACACCCTAAAGCCAGTTAGACCACCTGTAGCAACATAAACACGGTTAGGGGTGCTACAACAAAGTGATTGGAGCCTGATTAAACAAACGGTAGTTCCCCCAAAGCCGGATAGGATTAAGTTTTTGCCGGTCTGTGGAGAGTTCATTTCACATAATTTGATCAAATTCTACCCGATTAAAGGAAAAAGAGATATATAAAACTGAAAGTTGTCATTGAAAACAAAATGTTGCATCAGTTTGAAAGAAAGTGCAACAGTTTGTAGGCGGTTTCGAGCACTTTATATCGCTAGGGGCAACGGGCCATCAAATTTGGTCCGTGGGGCGGCATTAGACGTGGAAAGGAAGACCGGGGTCACAAGTGCACGTAAGCAGTGATCATTAAAACAATGTGGAGGGGCACAGGAGTGGGGAGGGGTGAAAAATATATATAGAAACCAATAGGAAGGAAAAAAATATATAAAAACAAGAAAAGAAGAGAAAATTATATATAAAAACCAACCTCAATCGCGAAATTTGTCAACAATTTGTATTTCCGACAGCCTTCCCGGACGGATTCCTTGTTTAAATAGTATAAAATGTTCCCATGATCAAGTCTGAACCATCGCTCTTGATACCCGTAGAGGAAGTTTGTGTATTTCTGGACATAGCCTTGGAGTGTGGGGTCGTTGAAGCTGGTCGTTCGGCATGTCGCCGATGAAGCGAGAAGAGCGGTCATTTCAGCGGTTTTACGCGACTTACCCACTGGGAAACAGCAATTTGTGGGTGCCAAAGTGCGGGTTTGACAGGATCTGGATGGCGGAAGTCGGAATTAGCATAAACGAGCAATGACACGGCTGTTTGGACTTGTAGAGTGACGTTGAAATAACACAAAATCGAAATAGGTCGAGTCGGGTCGCTGATAGCGGGTGTTTTTGGACAGCTGCGGGACCTGAAACGAATTTGGCTTGTAACCAGGGAAGCATGGGAGGAAAAGGAAATCGATGGATGTTGAAGTAAAGGGCTTGGTGGTCGCACGACTGGGCAGCGCTGTGATCGCTTGAGGGTAAGTACGGAAAAGCAACATTTCATGTTCAAAGTGTTCAACGTAAATGAGATTTGTCGAAAAACTCACTTACTCAAACGATGAAAGGGCGGTTTTTGTCGACTTTGTCAATGTTATTTAGCTTGTGTTTGTACGTACAAAAAAGTCGTACGTGAAACCACACGGCTGACGGACTTTTTTCGACACCAACTCCCAGACCTTTTTTAACACGGGCCTGCAGCCTTTTTGCGCTTTTGTTTGCCCTGCTCCGAATTTAGTCCCACGGAAACCGGCTCAGCTGACGATGATGAACCTGTCGAGCGCCGGCCACCCAGCCATCCGAAGTGTCCTCGTCGCCTCCAGGGACACACGCTCACACGTATGTAGATACTTTGAAATTAGTTCTCGGATCGCACCTGCTGTGTTCCTTGATGAGCACGTATCTCCGTCGACTGGGCTGGGTGTAAACATGTCCCACCGGAAAGCGTGTCCCAAAACGCGG
>KB455539.1:13630-26288 GCA_000341325.1 Panagrellus redivivus | reverse complement strand
TGAATTCCTATGTGCCGAGATCCTCTATTGTTTCCTTGAACTGTCCCCAAAATCCTGTCGTGGTATGTTTGCAAGGGGGCGCGCAGCAAACGGATAAACGTAGATGTAGACGCACGTTGCCGCCGCCAGCAACAACCTCGGGCCGGGGGCTCCCCCGTCGGCAGCCCTGTTGCTACCGCCACCCGAACGAACAAACTACGAGGGCAACTGCGTACGTGTATTTTCGAAGATCAAATCGCATTCACGCAATGTGACAAGTCGGGAAACGTCCGTCCGACCGCTCGGAGGACCCAAAAACCTTATACGGCTTCGAGGGAGGGGGCTACATATTTGTACATTGTACGGTTTTATTGAATTGTGTGCTTCGAAGGATGCACCTTATCGCCACAATGATGTTTTTGAGGGAAAGAAAATTTATTATAACAACACTTTGGGGCAAGGTAGAACGTGTAATCCGCCTCCAATAATCTTTGAAAGTGCCACTAATCCGCTCGAAAACACACATAACTGGAACAGGACAGACAACATTTTAATTTATTGGCATTCAACTTTTGGCTTATGTGTGTTTTAAACATCAATCCACCCCAGTCAGGTGAAAATAAACCAAAAAAGGCAAGCCCAGTCACTGTTTTGCAGCATCGTAATCCGCAGTGAGAACCTATAAATGTGTCAATTAGTAACCGTTTTTGCAAATTCCCAACACGGAATATGATTTTGTACTTTAACAGATTATTCTATTTTCATTAATTTTCGATAAGTAAACTGAAAAAATGAAAAATATTCCCACCTCGAGAAATTTCCATCCATTCGTCTGTGTTTTTAGAATATAGCTCAGGTCTTCGTTACGGTAGTTGATGCGGACTGTTCGAAGGGCGTAGATTAGCGAGCTGACTATCCGGCCTCGCATGCTGACGACCAAATGATCGATGTTTGAAGGCGTCTTTTTCGTTGCATAGCCTTTCAAAATAGATTCAGCGATTGGGCGCCAGTCGGACTCATTGGCATCGAGAACTGTGTATAAAACTAGGGCAGCAATATCGAAAATAAGCAAAGATCGATGGGTGTCGCCGAAATCGATGAGCCCAGTGATCACAGGCGGGCCATCGGGACCTCTTTCGAGAAGAACATTAGTCTCATTGACATCGGAATGGGTCAAACCGGCTTCGAATTCGGTCCGTTTCGACAAAATGTCAGAATTCATGTCGTTGAAAGTCCGCCGACACAGCTCAATCTGCTTTGGATCGGTCAAGAGCCCACGATCGATTTGAAGCTGAAATTCCTCCTCCAAAGCGGGCCAATTTTCCATGCACATGAAATGGCAGAAGCCGCCGTCATAAGCTGGATGGTGAAAGTCCGCTGTTATAAGATGGAATTTTGCGAGAAGTTCGCCAATTAACTCGTAAACTGCTCCAGAATACCCGATCTTCTCAAGCATGACACCAGGAAGGAATGAAAATAGGCGAATCGGGCATGTTACTGAAATTTTTTATATAAAACTGGTCCAGCACGAATCGTACACGACTAAACTACCTTCATCAGTCATTGAAACGACCTCCCACAGCTTCCCATCCACAGTAGGAAGCGTCAAAGCCGTTGGAATTCCATTGTTTCGCAGCAAATCGGCAAGTTTGACCTGGCCATCGAAAAGGTATGGATTCGCGGATTCAAGGGGGTTGGTAAATTTTACAATAAAAACAATGTCGTTTTTTATATTGGGGTGCGCCCTTTCGTCAAAAACAACATCCTCAATCCGGAAGTTAAGATCGTCATAGCCGGTTAATTGGAAAACTTTGCAGTCTTCAACGCCGTAGACAGTTTTCAATATCGGTTTCAGACGCTCGGCCGAAATAACAGGAGTCTGGGTGACTGTTTCGCTGTTATATTCGGGTTTGGGCCAAGCGACAGGGTCCGTTGACATGGCTGTGTTGGAAGTGCGACATAATGTTGATGTTCCTTGTGTCTTTATTCGATAATGTGGTCGATGGGCGGGGTTTGTTAATAGATAGAATAAACTGTTTTAACTGCGGGATAGAAAAAGTACAAAGTAATCTCATTTTTTCATTTTATTAACCTGAGTATGTTATCTACAACACAAAACGACCAAAGACAGCCATAATCAAAGCCCCAATAATACTGATAGCCGCAGCCCCCTTCGTCTTCGTGTCGGGGTCGACCCAATCAGCCAAAAATAGATTGATATCATAGTTGGATGCGTTGCGACTGCTGCCCCAGACGAGCTTATTGCCCTTGTGGCTGAACATGGCGAACGCGTTGAAGGTGTTTGGCGCCGTTGTAACTTGCTCGAGGCCAGTGCCATCGTCGTTAACTACGAAGAGCTGGAAGGCATCAAAACCGGCGCCAGGGCCGGCGTGGGCGTTGGTCGAGAAGATGACTCGCTTGTTGTCGTTGAGGTAGTAAGGTGCCCAAGAGGCGCCGCCGAGCTTCGTGATTTGCTTCATGTTTTTGCCGTCAATGTCGACGACGAAGAGCTCCATCTGGAGCGGGACGACAATGTTGAAGGATAGGTAGAGCTTGTAGGCAGCGATTTCTTCGGGGGTCGTCGGGCGAGAAGCACGGAAGATAAGACGCTTGCTGTCAGGGGAGAAGAAGGCGCCACCGTCATAGCCGAGGGTTTTGGTGACTTGGACGAGGTTGCTGCCATCGATGTTCATGACGTAGAGGTCGAGATCGCCATTACGAGTGGAAGTGAAGGCGATAAGTTTGCCATCGGGAGAGATAACACCCTCGGCATCATAGCCAGGGGAGTCAGTCAACTGCTGGGTGATGATACCGTACTCATTGACGAGATAGATATCGTACTCTGGGTAGATGTCCCAAGTGTAGGCAGCATGGTCACAGACTTCTTTAACAGTGGCGTTGTTGAGATAAAGGGTGCCAGTATGGTCGCAGAGCTTGGTCGGGCAACTGGCGTCATGGATGGCTGATTGGTTGATCTTTGTCTGAAAATTTGAAGTTTTAAAACTGTGGTTTATCTTGAACGCGTTTACCGATCTAAAAGTACCAGCATACAGCGATTGCCGATTATCAGGATAGATAAAACTGCATGTTGTCGCACCGACACCAGTGCTCATCTTCCTCGGATCGGTAGTCGTCGGATCCTTGCACAAATCCAACTGATAAATTTGATCGCATCCAGTACCGTAGTAGTTCGACCCCGTAGCTTGAAGCGTTAGCAAGTTATCATCGAAGCTGAAGTAGCCTTCGGCGTTTTCACCACCGAAAGTGATTTGACGGACATTGGTCAAGTGGTCTTCGCCCTTGAAGTGGACGATGCCATCAAATTGGGATTGGACTGGGGTGTCTTGCCAACACTTGGCCGCGGCGGAAGTTGAAGTTTCTTTGACCTTGGAAACCAACATGTTAGGATTAGGCGGTCCATCGCCATCAAAATCAGGCGAGGAAGTGCCAGTGATGTTGAAATCGGCAATGAAAAGCTGGAAATCGCTAGCCTTGGTCGAGTTACGGTTACTCGCGAAGACGATCTTTGTAAAATCAGCGCTGATGGCGGCATGGGTCGTCGTTACTCCCTTGGTTGAAGTCGAAACGGGCAGAAGGGTTTCATCAAAGATATTGAACAGGTAAAGCGAAGATCCGCCATCGGTACGGTTCAGATTCGACGTGAAAACGATCTTATTACCCGCGTAGCTTGCGTAGGCCGGGTACAAATTCGTGTTTCCAGAAGCCTCGGAGACAACCTGAAGTTCCAGGCCTTCAAAAGTCGTGTAATAGATCTCCGTACTGCCGATCGGCACCAAACCAGCATCCAGAGAATCCAACAATTCCTTCGCGGCGGGACCAGTGGTCGGAATGTAGCCATGGAAAGCCAGACGGCGCTCATCACGATCAATTGATAAGCCTCCAAAGAATGTGATATTGTGGTGTGTAACTAGTACAGTTTCATTCTCATTGTTCCAGGGACGGACATAAAGATTGACACCCATATCATCCTGCTTGAAGTAGTAGAACATGGAACCCTGGAAGTCGCGCATGACCCATGCACTGTCGACGTAGGGAGATTCGTTGAAGGTCAGTTGACGGTCGATGTTGGCATACTTGTTGAAGGCAAAAATGTCGGAATTCTTAAGCAACTCAAGATGGGGCTTCTTGCAGACAGCCTTGATTGCAGGGCTGAGGTTAGGCTGGCGGCAGACACGGGCCGGGCAGGTCGCGGAAGCGGTGAAGTTGGATGGCATCGGAGCATTGTGGAAGTTGCTCTGGAAAGTGACATCATCACGGCCTGGCCAGTAACGGGCTTCTGTCGCGGCGCCGAGGCCTGTCGACAATCGGCGAGGCTTTTCAGTCAAGTCATTCAAGTTGAGCTGATAAATTTGATCGCACTCCATACCGTAATCACCGCCGCGGGCTGAGAAGAGCAGTTTTGAGCCATCGTGACTGTAAAAATGTCATGAAAAACTGGAAGAATTTTATTCGAGCTTACTTAAAATCCGCCAAGCTATGATGTCCATTAAAAGTCAGCTGCCTAACATTCTTAAAATAAGGCTCATCGGCGTACTGTAGATCGCCCAAGGCGACGCCAACCAGAAGGGCCAGCAGCCCAAAAGTGGCAACCGTCCTGTTAGTCGTCATGTTGCGACAAATGAAGCTCTTCATCCTTGTCGAACTTCTTTTTATTCCCACCAGTCTATATCGGTGGTATCCATGAATAATCGTCTGGGGCCAACGATAGCCTCTTATCAGCAAGCCCGTACAACAGGTAGCAAATTAACAGCAGCTTCTACACCTCTCCCGGGTGCTACCGAATTGAGTTATGGCGTTGCCTATCAGGACGCTCGTTAATGGATCATTTCATCACATTACGGGCCATGACAATGGTGCTGATTTATAGGGCTACTGGCGGTATTATCACGTAGGTTAGGATCGACATTGGGAAGGTGGAAAGTTGACACAAAAGAGGGGCGAAAACGGGAGTCCAATTAGGGAGTTGGTCGTTCTCTGGTTGATTCCATTGTGATGAGTAAGTTTTGTGTTTTCTTAAACTAAAGAAAATGATTATTTTTCTTTAACTTTTTTCTAAATATTTTAAAACTGGTGTCAACAGTCGATTCCTGTGAAAAAATGACACTGCGTAATGGCAATTTGGCGCTGTTGTTTATCTCATTTAAAACTGAAGCTTTTATATTGAAAAACATTAAAATTTACATTAAACGGCAAAAGTTTTAACGAAAACAAAAAACAGAATTGTTATTTCATACTATAAGGCCCCTAGTAGGGGCCATCAACAATGGATACTGTGTGGAGATGGGTACGTTTTAAACTGCGACGTTCGATATCATAATTTTCAAAACACCCCGTTTCAGGCAGGATACGATGTTCCGGCAACCCCGACTACCCCGCCTCCACCAGCTTACACTTTGGCAGACTTGAATCCCATTGAACTTTTCTTCCTTCTCGTCCTATCCTTCATCCACCTCATCATCTTGACCATTATTGCCATTATCGTCGGAATTTACCATGCAATCATCTCCATCTATGTGGGCTGTGTGTGGATGTACAACAATCCCGACAGGACCAAACAGATTGTTTATTATGCCAGGCTTACCTATGATAAGGGATGGTGGACTTTTTGGGTTTGTGTTTCTGTTTTTTTTTGTTGGAAATATAAAACTGCAGATCGTTTTAGGGCGTCTATCGATTCCTGACTGAACCTCCTCCACCACCGGTATTCCATCAAAAAACGCTTGGCGGCGGAGTCAAAATCTCGGAAAAGAATAAGGAACACCCGGAATGGAAGAAACGACATGCTGAAATTGAAGCAAAAAAGATCAATTAATGGTTTGCTTTTTTGCTTCGTGCTGACAGCAGTTTGCATTATGTGATATAAAGGTTGTTTAAACTGGATTTTCATTCATTTTGTGAGGGTAAATATTTTGCATTGTCATTGGCATGAATCAAATCCCAATGGGTCAGGCTACATCTTTTTTAAGATTGACATGAATTTCATCACATGACGATGTCATTTTTCTTTCAAAACTGCTCCAACTAAGTTTGTCTCGTCTGTGGCGACCTGCTTTACATTAGCCAACATGAGCCTCATTGCCGCCTGGCGGATTCTCCACTACACTCTCGGCATCTTAACATTAGCTTTAGCCCCCTTATTCACTTTCACTGTCATCAAAAGTTCTACCTCGCGAATGTCAGGCTTCAAAAAGTTCATGCTAGCTATAATTGCGTCATCAATGCTCACAACTTTGACAATTACTTCGACAATTCCACTTTATTCTCAAAAGGAATTCTCCGCCGAGCTTTTCGGGTTATTGAAAATCAATAATTTTGATGCCTTTCCATACATTGCGTCCATCGTTATGGTCTGCGGCGCCATCAACACTGACCTTTTGTTAATCATCCTTATCAACCGCTACGATATAGTTTTCGAAACAGTCACCTCAAAGCCAAAAGTCATCATCAACACTATTTATGCATTGATGGTCATAACAAATCACATACAGTGTTATAACGTCATGAATTTGCACTGCTACATCGCACCAAACTCGGCTATTGCTAAACTGACTTCACATACGTTATTTTTATACAAACCGCTCACAACCTTCTATCATCTTTCAAGATTCATAAGTTTCATCATTATCATTTGGTTGAACATTAAATTCAGCAAACGTTTTGCCAGCAATGCCTCAAGCATTGTAGTCCGTCTTCACAGGATGATAACCCGAGCAACAATAGCCGATGTCATCTGTGAAGCTTTAATCACGCGGATTCCAATGTTGGTTTTTGTTATCTCACAGCTTTTAGACAATAATACTTTTATAAACATGAGTGTAAATTTGACTTTTGTCCTGCAAAATAGTGCCCTTTTGGCAAATATGGTGACAACCATATGGTTTGTCAAACCTTATCGAAGTTTTGTTGTAAGCCTATTGTGTTCTGTGCAGAATTGTGGTATGAGTTCAACGCAAACTTGATGTTGATCATGTTAGTAGTAAAAAAACTACGGTATTTTTAGTATGAACAATAAACTGTTTAGAAAGCAGATTCATCCATCTGACTAACTAAGCTTGCCATCCCAAAATGTTACAAAAAGTAATGATTGTTGGTGTATAATGGTTAACAAGTGCCAGATGAATGTATTTACACAGTTGTTTCACCATGGCAGAAATTGGCTTTAATTTTATCGTTTTCTGGCAACTCTTCCATTACTCATTCGGGTTTGTAACCTTTTTCATGGTGCCGATGTTTGTCTTTGCGATTATAAAAAAATCTGCTTCCCGAATGTCAAGTTTTAAAAAGCTAATGTTAGCCATGACGGCGAATTCCATGCTGACAACAGTTGCAATAACGACAACAGTGCCGCTCTATTTTCGAGAACACTTTACATCTAAACTATTAGGCTTTTTCGACCTCGATGCCATCATTTTCTTCCCAGTCATCGCTGCCATTATCATGATTTGTGGAGCCATCAACACCGACTTGCTACTTTTAATATTAATCAATCGATATGACATCGTTTCAAATACAGTGGCACCAAAACCGCGATACATAATTAACACTGTTTATGCTTGTATGATTGTAACCAGCCTTATTCAGTATTATAATTTGTTGCATTTGCTGTTCAACTTAAGCCAGCCGAGTTTGTTCACCGAAATAATCGACAAAACGAGATTTCTATATTTGCCTTTAACAATATTTTATCATGTTTCGAGAAGCATCAGCTTTGTGGTAATCATCTGGCTAAATGTGAGATTTGGAAGGCGTTACATGATCCATTCTTCAGCGGCTGCTGTTCGGCTTCACAAAATGCTAACCCGCGCAACGCTTGCAAATGTTATTTGTGAAACTGTAGTCTCTCGGATACCGATGTTGATAATTGTGATTTCTATTATATTGAAAGACCAAAACTTGCAAGTTATCAGCATCAATTTAACGATGGCGCTTCAAAGTTGTGCTTTTTTGGCCAATATGGTGACGACAATGCTTTTTGTTAAACCTTATAGGGTGTTTTTGAAGAAGTTGTTTGAGTCGATTCATGAGAATTTTACTTTTGTTTCTTAGATTCACGGTTGTTATTTTATAAAACTGAGCATTATGCTATGATTATGTTGTTAGTATATTCACAAATTAGCGTTACAGGAAAAGCTATAATCCAAAAAAGCAAAACCAAAAGTTATTAATGTCATTTAAAACCTGACAAAACAGAAATTTCTACCCCGTCGCATCCCCCAAAGCTTTATTCAATATGTTTTTACGCGTACCTTCAAACATTGTTGACGTCCGATGTGCCATTATGCTTTTTGACCCGACTAATGTTCACGCATGTGGCACATTTTGTTGGGCGCTTCTTCAGGTGAATAAATTGTGATGGCTTTTGTCCTTTTTTATCAGTGCTTTCATTACACGCTCGGCGTTTTGACCTTAATTGTGGCTCCAATCTTTGCGGTGACTATGGTCAAAAAGTCTGCGTCACGGATGTCTAGCTACAAAAAGTTGATGTCCATTATTATGGTGTCGTCTGTCATTTCGACTGGGATAACAGCAACCTCGGTGCCGGTTTTTAATAGTGAGAAGATGGTGTATGAGTTTCATGGGTTTTTCAAACTTGTCGAAAACTATTATTCTGTCATTGTTGCGGCGGTGATTACGGTATCTGGGACTATTAACACTGATTTGCTGCTTGTAATTCTAATCAATCGATTTGACAATGTTTCGACGACAATCGCCCCGAAGTCTCGGACAGTTATCTACAGTATCTATGCACTTATTGCTATTACAAGTTTCTTAGAATGTGCCCAACTAGTCATTTTGATTGCTCAGTCTGAATTGCCACTTGCTTTGAGGCCATTTCGAAGAATGGTCAACAAAGTTTATCACGGTTACACACTCCTCTTTCTTATCTCAAGACTAATTGGCTTCATCGTCATTGTCTGCCTAAATATCAGATTTGGCAGACGTTTCATGAAAAACGCCTCGTCCAAGGTAGTCCGCCTTCATCGAATGCTAACACGTGCCACCATTGCAAACGTCATCTGCGCGGCCGTATTTACGCAAATTCCAATGCTAATTGTGGTCGCCGCAATAATAAGTAGAGACAAAAACTTCATAGATACCAGTGTAAACATTATGACAGCACTGCAGAGCTTTGCTTTTTTCGCTGATATGGTGACTACACTCTATTTTGTCAAACCCTTTAGGGAATATTTGTTGAAGTTGTTGAAGTATTTCAAAGTTTTTTGGTGTATGTTTTTCAGTGTGGAATAAACTGACTGATAGAATAATCGGTTAACATAAAAACAAATGGCATAGCATTAGCAAAACAGTTTTTGTAGATGTTTAACAAAAAACGTACATAAATAAGTGCAATGATCAAGCGATCGACCACTACACTACATCATATGTGTATCGAAACTACAAATATCGTTGTGGGGTGTTTGCTGGTATATATAAACTGCATGGAGTAAAAGAGGCAGACCGATACTCTGTCGATTTGTCAATATGGGCGTTCAAAACACTGGGTAAGAACTTTTTATATATCTATTTTTCCCCCAATTAACTAAAAACTTCCAGCTTTTTCAAAGGCAAAACAGCTCTCATCACCGGAGCTTCTCGTGGCATCGGTAAAGCCATTGCTCTGAAGCTCGCCAAAGACGGTGCTAACATTGTTATCGCAGCCAAAACTGCTCAGCCCCATCCGAAGCTTCCTGGAACCATCTACACGACTGCCGATGATATCCGTGCCGCTGGTGGAAAGGCTCTCGCCTGCATTGTTGATGTTCGCGATGAAGCCAGCGTTGATGCTTGTGTCAGTGCTGCCGTCAAGGAATTCGGCGGAATCGACATTCTCATTAACAATGCCTCAGCCATCTCGCTCACTGGCACCCTTGATACCCCCATGAAGAAGTATGACCTAATGCATTCTGTCAACACCCGTGGAACTTATCTCCTGTCCCAAAAAGCCCTCCCCCACCTCCTCAAAGGCAAGAATCCCCACATTCTCAACCTAAGTCCCCCGCTTTTGATGGAGCCAAAGTGGTTCAGCCATCATGTCGCTTACACGATGGCCAAATACGGTATGTCCATGTGTGTCCTCGGCATGTCGGAGGAATTCAAAGACGAAGGCGTCGCAGTCAACGCCCTCTGGCCAAGGACCATGGTCTGGACAGCCGCGGCGGCCATGCTCAGCGGTTCAAAACTAGAAGGCGAACTCAGCGATGCCCAGAAAGCTAGCCGAAAGCCCGAAGTGCTCGCGGATGCCGCTTACTGGATGCTCCAGCAATCTGCCGCCAATCTTTCCGGCAAATTCCTCATCGACGAAGAAGTTCTCCTCGAACGCGTGGGGCTGCCCGATCTGGAGGAGTACTCCTATGTGAAAAGTGAGTTTGATTTGACAATTAGATACGCGCAAAGTGTGATAAAATCACCTCAAAATCGGTTTTTCGTAAAAACTGGATGCTGCCTCACAAGGTTCTCACAAATGTCAATATTCAGACGCAGTTCTCGATAACGACTTTTTCCTTCCCGAAAAATATCTAAATGGAAAGCCATACAATGCTAAACTGTAAATGTTGTTTGATGGCCAAGAGCAATGTACGTGACTTTGACTGTCTAAACTTTCATAATTAACATTTTTCAGGTGCCAAACTTGCTCTTGATGGTTTTCTTCCGGAAAAATACGCTAGCGGAGACAACTTTTTCAATGCTAAATTATGAAATAATAATTTGCCCATCAAATTTGTACAACTATTTAAAAATAAAACTGTTTTATTTTTTTTAAATCTTTTCAAAAGTCGTCCAAAAACCAAACCTATGTATTTATACACGTATACTTTATCATCAAACCAAGTTACAACAATCAACTAAGTATGCATCCATGCCGTTCCATCCTAACACTGTAATCCTGTACAGGATTATTGAATTTCCAATCCGGTGCTAATGTAACTTTTTTGTATGTTCTATGAGCGACGACACATGGCACATTAGGAATTCGATCAATAATGCACCGTGCAGGAGTCGGGCAGATGACCCCCTGAGCTTCAGGATTCTTGTTGTGAATATCGACTGCGTTGAGCATGTTGTTGTAGCAATTGTCGATGGCATCGTAATAATAGTCCGTTGTTTTGACGCGATTCATAATTTTTCTGTTGTCCCATTTCTCGAAGGTTTCATTGAAGCCTTCGCTCATCCTCCTGATCAGGCCTGGCGGGATTATTGATTGGATAGTCGGGAAGATGCGGTTTCGCGGCTGAATTGGGTTTTATTGATAAACTGTGCGAACGAAAAAATGTTCGTTACCTTGCTTAATGACTTCTGCATGAAATCGTTCGGATCAACGCCAAAAGTCCAATTTCTAACATGGACAAACATATTATCCTCCGGGCTCAACTTATAGTAAGTAGCATTGCCCTTTTTGACATCAGCCCAGTGGATCCATACGACTTCGACTTCTCTTGTGTTGTGAACGGATTTTCCTGTTGATGCCTTATTGGATATCCGTACATGCTTCAATGTCGTAGCTGGATGGAACTTCTTAAAAGTCGTTTCCGACAAAACTTCTGCATCGAATCTCGGATAGAAGAAGCTCGCAACCCCCGGCAAGTTATGCGTCAATTGGCTGAATTCACTATGCAATGTTGGTCCGTACCTCGGAAACAGCAAATCATCAATATCACTGACAATAATGAAATCCGCTGCGTCTCGATATTTGAGATAGCAATCAGCATGTGCTGAAGCCTGATCTCGCCAGTCGAGCTGTAGCTTCGCTTCCGGATGCTTCGGAAGCGTCCAGTAATGAACATCAACCAGACGCCGCCGACTAGTTTCATAGATTTTAAGCAAGTCATGCACGCCCTTGAGCGCGCTCATCACGTAGTAAGCTTGACGCGACACCCCAGCAGCTGCGTAGCTTTCGATGCTGAGTCCGACGAGTTGCCACCTCTCATTGAAGAACAAGGGCGAGAAGCACGCTACGACGGGGAGATGCTCATCTATAGCCGGTTGAAACGGAAGAACAACGGACTTTTCGGCTGTTGGCGCCCCTGTCAGACGGATAGTGGACGGATTCGCGACGGTGTTACACGTTGCGATGAAGGTTGTCCAAAGGCATTCTTTGATGGGACGGTAGGCATTTCGGGGTGACGTTTCGGTGACAAGGAGATCGCCAGAGGCATTTTTCGATACGCAATGCCATCGCTGGGTTGGTGGGATGGACTTTTCGGCGGTGAAAAGGACGGCGACAGTGTTAGGGTCGTAACTAAAAACTGATGGCCGTTTTCCTTCGAGTCTAATAAGCTCGGAAACTTACAAAGTTGAATTTTTGTAATGGGTAGCAGAAATTACAATCATATCACCTTTTGGTTCACTGTATGTAACTCCGCTCTGAAAACGTTCAAAATGTCATTAAGTATAACTGCTTTTTCCCTAAAGGTAGTTTAAAACTATTATCAAGAGAAAAAATTATGCCTGGAGACACATTTTAGGGGCACACTCATGCACAAGAAATTTACACATGTGCATGCGTGCAGCAATTTTTTTTGCTAAACTTTGAATAGTAACGTCTTAGGTAATTATGACGCCAAAATTTGTAATGTTAAACGTAGAAAGAATCTTCAAAATAACAAAAACGGGTACTTTAATTTACAAGAAAGCACAGTTTATGATGATGCTCGCGTAC
>KB455538.1:73811-86604 GCA_000341325.1 Panagrellus redivivus | reverse complement strand
CCCGGGGATATCCCCGGGGATATCCCCCGAAACGTTTTCCCCCGGGGGATTTCGCATCCCTGGGTGTAGCCTTTGAAAAGGTGCTCTTCCATTGTTGCTTTTCTGAATTTTCATGTTTTTTTATATTTTTCGAAGGTGAAACTCACTTATAAGCGGTACAACCCATCAATAAGGTCGCCGCATCGATGAGAAACTTTTGCGTTGAAGTCATATTTTGCATGGCCAAAATAGCCGCATTTGCTGTCGCCTATAAATTGACACTCTTCAGATTGTAACAATCACCCGATGTATCCATTGATCATAAAACTTTAATTGCCCCACATCGAAAGCATGCAATCCACATTGTTATCACCCCCTTTTTTAGTTTTTTTAATGGCCCCGTCGATCACTGACGCTGCAAACTAGGTAACTACATCCGTGACCACAAGACCAGGCTACACTGACCCTCTTTCTGATAACCCCGAGACACATATGGCTACCCACCCAACTTATATCAATATTACCCTTCCAGTAAGCCATAACTCACCAAAAGTGACAACGTCGGCTGGTAGAAGACATCATCAGCCTTGCAAGAGGCACAGGATGCCGCCTCATCAAAATGCCACGCCTTTTCATTTTTAAAGGCTACAAGCGTTTTGTCGGCGGAGAACTCCGTGTCTTTTGATTCCCATTCCCTGGAAGATACAATGCACGTATTCTGTGGGTAACAAGGGTTTGATAAGGAAGGAAAAACTGATCGTTGAAACTGTCAGGAACAGCTTATCTTGTTAGCTCAACACGTGGGGGACGGGGTAGCCATAACAATTGGGTGTGAAGTGATGGGTGGAAGTACAAAATACACAATGCGGACAAAAAGCAGTAAAACTTGTTTGCTCAATGTTTGCAGGGGTTGTTAAAAGATAAATTTTGATCGCTGTGGACTTAAAACTGGCATCAAAAATTATCAATGTGACTCACAAAAATGTGCTTTTTGATGATTTTGGCTACTTTTTCGATGACTAGTTTGATATTTTGACATTCCAAGCCCCCTTTTAAGTAAACAGAAGCCATAAAAATGTAAATTATCAAAATCTGATTCACTTTTTTCAATAACTTAACCAAAATTTACGAACTTCAACGCTACTTCCCCAAAAAATCAGTCAAAATTGATGTCGTGCAGATCACGTCGACTTTGCGATGTGTATAAAAAACATCACAAAAAGATTAACACTCTTCGGAACCGAACCCCCGACCTGAAGTCTATCAAACATGCAGTCTCGGCCTTTGCAAATGTCGCAATTGCAGGTATTGCAAACCACCTCCGAGATTTGCTGACACTCCAGCCGGCTGGTTTTTGAAAAGGTTCGAGTCCAGTGTTATCCAGGTAATTTTTTTCAGTTACTTAAATCAGCTTTTTATGTGCATTTTTTTTTGTTTTCGACAAACTTAGCAAAATTCTAAATTTTTAAAGCTTATTTGTAAAAAAATGAGTGAAATTTGATATTAAAAACTGTAAACTGCGCCGCTCAAAGTCAATTCTGTAACTTAGTTCCGTCAAAAATCACGCCTTTACAATTGCAGGCTTGCAAAAAGCACGCTCCACAACAACCCTTATCAGTAAGATTAAGTTCCTCCAAGTTCAGACGGAGTAATCCGCATTTTTGGCAGATTTACATCATTTTTGTGATAAGTCGGACTTATCAAAATGGTCTGATGAAGGGATTAAGCATGGGCCACACAACAATGACAAAACGAACTACAGAAAGTCAAGAATTCGAACTCCACCAACCTCCAAACATAAGGCCCGATCTCATTAACCGCAACTTTGGACCCATAGGAGGCTTCATCTGGGTTTGTCACATTGAACATGTAAAAATTATAGCTGAAGTCCGCTGGAGGGTTCTGCCAGTACCACGTCGTCTTGGTTGGCATGCCGCCACTGCTTTCCTCTAATTTGAGCTTCGGCTTGACGAGAGCTGGGTAGATGACTAGTGGGAAAACTGTTAGCAGGACGATGCCGAGTAATAGGACGATCGAAAGACCGGCAATATAGCCAATTTTGCAGCCTAGGGACACCATGACCGTGCAACAGCCCGACACTCGTTAGCTAATGATGGAGATGGCGACCACGCCGGTAACACGAGCTTTTGTGTCAAAATCAGTGCGGGGTGCTATCATTGGGACCAGGAATGGGGAGGGAGGGTGGTGATAAGCAAACTGTGACGGGGACAATGTTTTGGAGGAAGTCACTTTTGGAATGTGTAGGCAATTCGGGATGATTTTTAGTGGTGGGATGAGTAATTTTGTTTATTTTGACATTGAAAACATAAAATTTACAAGGATGAAGCTCAAACAATGTCTAGAACTTAACACCAAATCTGTACAAAAATGTCAAAAGACGCATTGCATTGTTAATGAAAAAAACACTGATGAGATGAAAACATTAAAGCACTCACAACCAAAACTGAAAAATACAGAAACCAAATTACTTCTGACGCTTCTGCGCGACCTGCTGAACGGACACTGGAGCCGTCTGTTGCTGTTGCTGGCCCTGGGGCTGTTGAAGAATGACCACCTGCGGCTGGACGATAACGCGTTGTTGCTGGGTATCATTCTCAGAAGGCTGCTGTGAAAGACGGTAGACACGCAGTTCCTGAAGTCAAAACTCCCCTTCAGAAGCCAAAAACCTCAAAAAACTCACTTCAACGTAACGCTCCCTCTCAACAACAGCCTTGTTCTCATAAACCATCTTCTCCTCCTCCGTCATGGTCTTCCACATCCGGCCAAGCTCCTGTGCGATCTGGCCAGCTCTCCATTCCGGAAATTCGGCTGCGACATCGGCCCGTTTTTCGCTGGAGAAGATGAAGAACGCGGATAAAGCTCGTTTCGGAGCGTTAGGATCCTTTTTAACACGCCTCTTCCTTCGCATCGCCGCTTCACCGCCGTAGTGAGCAATCTCAGCTTGATACCGCTCGGAATCCTTGCTTGCCAGCTCGAAAAATCGCTTCTTTTCATCATCGGACATAGTTTTCCACTTCTCGGCACACCTGCTCGAGATTTCGGTGACTTGCACGTTCTCAGAGGGGTATTTCTTCCTGTGCTCCTCATAACACATCTTCACAAAGAAGCCATAGGATGAAGTTTTACCACGGACGGGGCAACGGGGTTGACGGACTGGCGGTGGTGTATGTTGACGCTGTTGCTGGGGCACTTGCTGGATGATTTGGTATTGAATCACGGGATAGGAGCTGCCTTGAGGCACTTGTTGGTATTGAAACTGTTTCGGATCGTAACTCATGGTGAAACTGCGTTGGATAAGGTGTTTTGGTTGTTGCAACGACGGACGAAATCAGCTGTACTTTGAAGATTGCTGCAAATGCATGTTTTTGTTTGGTTGGTACTCTTGCAACGCGGTGCTCGACATATATCACGCGCAAACTGGATTACAACCTCAAATATGGCAATTTCAATAGGATGAGGGCAATTTGAAACTTTTTGCGCACATCTTGAGTATGACTTGCCTTACAAAACTGATTACAACAACTTTCTATGCCGTCGGAAGCAAAACAGAGAGATTTGGAAGCATTTCAACGCCCACAGCGAAAAAGTTCAAAAATCGATCAAATTATCCGAAAACAGCAAAAACATATATCAAAAAACTGTCAGGCTTGCTTATTAAACTGTTTAGCAAGTAGTTACAACGGTTAGCAACCACCATTTCGAAAAATTATATATAAACTCATATGAAAATTGCTTTTTCAATGTTCACAATTTGGATCTGTTCCAAACCAGCGCATGATTCACAAATCGCATGCCCAGAGAACGAAAACACATTCAACTTGCGATCATGAAGCTTCAGCGAACACTTTTTAAACCCACATGCAACTAGAAGCTGATGGAAAGTTGAAAAAATCAAGCAACAGCTAGCCGGATATATAAAGTTCAACGCACTCAGCCATTTTGATTGCTTTTTCCTGCTCAAATCCTCCCAAATCGTCCTGAATCCGTTGCTACTGCCTTCTGCATCGGCTATGTTAACAGATAAAAGCAAAAAAAGCGAAAACTGAAGCAGAAAAGCGTCTGAAGGAAAGCAGTTTCCACGTCTCTTGCAAAACACGCGCACTCTCGCTACGCCAAGCCCCGTGTCCTTTTTGAAAAGCGCGCGCCTTCCTGCTCGCGTCAGCTCAAAAACTGCACTGGGATACTCAGCCTATCGTATGGGCTGGCGGTGTTCGCGTGCAGCGGTCCTCTTTGGTTCGATTCCCCCTTTTTCCTTCAATCTCCTTAGGCAACGTTAAAACTGATTATTTTTCACGTTTTTGGTACCTAAAAGCATCTTCTCCAGGCGTGCTATCCATTGGCTTCGTCAGTTTTGTCGGATAAGCCAAAATTTCCGTGTTTTAGCTGAAGTTTTTGTTGTTTTGACAGTCGCAGCTCGACTTTCCTTTCCTTTTTATATATACGCGCGTGACTATTTTGGGCCGTTTCCACCGCTTTTTCACGTTTTATTCAACAATTTGCAGGGACTATGGGTTTCATCAAGGTGGTCAAGAACCGCGCTTACTTCAAGCGCTTCCAACCCAAATTCAAGCGACGACGTCAAGGTAAGACCGACTACTACGCTCGCAAGCGTCTGACTGTTCAGGACAAGAACAAGTACAACACCCCCAAGTACCGTCTTATCGTCCGCTTCACCAACAAGGATGTGATCGCCCAGGTAAGTTGTTCGACCAAGTTTGATTCCAAGTTTTCACTGAAAACTTGAAACAATTGGACAAAACTGATTTTTCTGCAGTTTCTTATATTCTCCTTTGTAGATCGCTTACTCCCGTATCGTTGGTGATGTCATCGTCGCGTCTGCTTATGCCCACGAGCTCCCCCGTTACGGCATCAACGTCGGTCTCACCAACTACGCCGCCGCTTACGCTACCGGTCTCCTCCTGGCCCGCCGTCACTTGAAGGCTTTGAGCCTCGACAAGACCTACCCCGGTGCCGCTGAGATCAACGGCGAGGACTACAACGCTGAGGTTGAGGGTGACAACCCGAACCCCTTCATGGCTGTCCTTGATGTCGGTCTTGCTCGTACCAGCACTGGCGCCAAGGTCTTCGCCGTCATGAAGGGCGTCGCTGACGGTGGTATCTACGTGCCCCACAGCGAGTCCCGTTTCTTCGGTTACGATCAGGAATCCAAGGAGTACAGCGCCGAGGCCCACCGTGATCGCATCTTCGGCAAGCACGTCGCTGAGTACATGAAGCAGCTTCAGGACGAGAGCGAAGACGCCTACAAGCGTCAGTTCTCCAAGTTCATCGCTGCTGGTGTGACTGCTGATGCTGTAAGTTTACATCAACTGATTTGAATGCAGTCGTTTGACCTATGTGTTTTCAGCTTGAGGGTATCTACAAGAAGGCCCACGATGCTATCCGTGCCAACCCTGAACCCGCCCCGAAGAAGGAAAAGAAGACCACTGGCGAACAGAAGCGATTCACCGTCAAGAGACTCACCCACGAACAGCGCAAGCACCGCGTCTCCAACAAGAAGGCTTACATGCGTTACCTTCTGGCTGTGCAGGAAGCGCAGTCGTAAGTTTTGTTGTTGATTTCGTAAATTGTTTCCTTACTATTACATTCGTTGTAATAAAGTGTTTTCTTTTTTATTTAATGTTAAATTGTTGTACCGAGGTTAAAAAATGCCTTTTAAATTCGCGGAGTTTTCTCACACCAGGTGGAAAAATACATTATTCTCATGGGAAACAGGGGCACTTTTCTCAATTGCCGGTTGTCAGTTTTCAAAACGGCCCCCAGGCAACGGAGTGGAAAGTGTGAGGGGGCAGGTCCCCAGAGGGGAGAAGCGTGAACGGCAGAGGTTACAGCCTCCTGAAAGCGAAGCCATAGGACCTCGACACTTGCGTGCAAACATCATAATTCATTCAATTGTCTCAATTTCGTGCGTTTGTTCTGACTGTGCCCGCTGAACTACGTCGACGAGGTCCTCGTCGTCGTGTATCCCGGCCATTTAGTTGTCCGTTGAGACTCGTTGTTGCGGGCGGTCGGAACTACTAGTTCGGTCGGCTTCAGGCAGCCTTTTTTGACGACGACGGCGCCACTAAAACCGTGGTGCTTCAACAACAAGAAGGATGTCGACTACTTGTTGGCACGTCCCCCGGACCCGAGACGAGGAGGAGGCGTGGACAACATGCCTGTGCTCCTGGCTCTTTGAAGGAAGACAGGGCGGGCACAGCAGGCCATCTATCCCGCGATTCGGGAAGCCATGAGGTGGCTGGTCGAGAGAAGCCTTCAAGCAGTTGCGCGGAAGTCAGGATAGCCCGACACAGGGCCGTATACAGGGCTGTAAAAATAGGACAGCAGGAGGGCAAATTCGATCAAAATTATGGAAACTCCGCCCCTTTTCACCTTAAAAAATCGAAAATTAGGACAGCATTGCTGCCCGTGCTGCACCTGTATACGGCCCTGGCCCGACAGCCGGTCGGTCGGTTGTCACTGTTATCTGAATTGGCACGATGGATGGTCTGTCGGTCTTTGAGCGGTTCCTCGGAACTGTCATGTCCAATTTGTCTTACTTTACAACGTTCCATAAGCTAGGAAACCGCCAATCGCGCACTTCAACCACTTCCAAAACAGTCAGAATCCCACTTCCAGGTTGTTCCGAATGGGTTCCACGGAGCCCGGCGGCCCGACATGATCCTCCTCGGGTTACTCCTGCACAGCATGTCCATGACTACGAGTCTCGCATCACCCCCGGAAGCCTGTCTCCTCCGGTGCAAAGACAACTACGTAAGTGTTCCCTGATGGCTACCGTTTACCAACCCTGCAGTCCATTCAAATTACCGCTCTTTGCCGTTTCAAACTTGCCATCTTTGACAGACGTTCGATTTCTCTAAATGAAATTCGCTTTCACAAAACTTCCAAAGTACACTTTAACTTTCCATCCATCCACCCTTATGCTAACTTGTTAAAAAAAGTTGCTCATCCTCCTCAAAGTAAAGGCAAATGTCAAAAGTGTTTCCGCGTGTGCTTCATGCCGCAACACTTTTCACTATTTCAATGGCCTGTGATGCCCCGCGGGCGGCCCGGTTTACAAAGTGTTAATCTAATTTGAGCGACTTTTTTGCCAGCCACTTTTGACCCTTTTTGACAAAAAGCTGTGAAAGCATGACGACGCATCGCCATGGGGGGTTTTGTAGCCAACGCCGACGGCATCTGAAGTTTGTGTATTTGGGGTGGTCTAACTAATGTAAAGCAAAGCTTGTTTGCATTTGAAAGTGTCTACTGCACTTCGATTTTACGAATTAGCAATGCGAATACGTTTCGAGCCATTTAAAAACCACTGTTTGGGGTTTATGGTTGCAGTTTTATTGGTTTTGTACATACTAGTCTCGAATTTAGTCCATAAAGTAGAATTGCCAAGCCGGGTCGCAACAAATAAACTCATAAATCTCATTCAAGCATTTCATTTCATATTGGAAGCGGGTTTTCACTTTCGGCATTTCGAGATTGATCTGAAGCCTTTTTAAACTGGAACAATGCCGTCCCGCGGGGCGATGAAGCCCTCAGGCGCAGCTTGTCGAAAAGGTTGACACTGACGAGTTTGGATTTTGACAAATTACGGTCCTTCTGGATGCTAGAGGGATGTTGACTCGGAATTCTTGGGCCATGTGCCTGAGGGCATTGGCGGCGATGCGCAAAAGCATGGATGTCGTCGCTTTAATGGGTGCTTTGGGACTGTTTTTGACGATCTTCAGGGGTGTCATAAGACACAAGTTATGCTAAACAAATGTCCATTGATTCTTCGAAAACAATTTTTATTCAAAAAAGTAAAGTTCGAATTCCAGATGAACGAAATGCACAACCTATTAGCCAGCAACACCGCCGAATGGTCAGTCAATCTCGTAACTCCACTCCAGAATCTCTTTGACGCTGTCGATCATCGCAGTGTTAGGATACGGGTTCAGCTTTCGTGTCAGGTGAGCCAATTCCACTAATTGGGCATACTGTAACTGCTTATTAGAACCACTATCTGCCTCTAAAGAGCTCTAATCCCCCGTCTCCAGGCCCACGACGAATTCATGCGCTGCCTCAACGAATGCCCGGCAACCCCTGCCCGTCGTGCCATACTGAATGGACAAGAGTCGTGGTCAAGCATTTGTAGTGCCTTCCGAACCGATGACGAATTCAGGGAAATGATACTGCCATGTATGGCATTGCATGGAGGCGCCATCAGTCACAAGTGCCATATCCATGCGCTCATGGTGCAGAATTGTATGCTGGACCTAATGCATCACGGAGTACGGGACATTCACAATAACCTGGCGGATTTGTGCAGGTAAATACGGCTTTAATGAGCTAAGCTAGAGGGTGGGAACACTTTAAAAGGGGGTCTTGGGAATGCGGATTTGGCTAAATTGAGGTTTGATGAAGTATTTTGGAAGTAAAACGAGCATGTTTGAAAGGGGTTAAGCAAGAATAAGACAAGAGTAATTGCAATTTTGAGCTTAAATTCCAAATAATGATAGCATTTTGATCGCGTGCGCACTTTTCGGTCTCGTTTGGACCGCGTGCGCACTTTTGAGTCTTGCCACGATTTGACCGAAATACAGTTTTTGAACCAGAATTTTGCCTTTTTTTACCAAAACTCAATTCTAGAAACTGTTTTTGATTACGTGCGCATTCTAGTTTCCATTTAGACGGCGTGCGCACTTCTGGGTTTCATACCAATAATTTTGATAGCGTGCGCATCTTGGGTCTTGCCGCGATTGTGATAATTTGCTGTTTTCAAACTAGAATTTTGTAGGTTTCCGGCCAAAAAGTCATTTTAAAATGTAATTCAGAGCACGTGCACACTTTTGGGTCTCATTTGGACCGCGTGCGCACTTTCGGGTCCTGCAGCGATTTTACCAAATTTACCTTATTTTATCAAAATTTGTCTATTTTCTTATCTAACCCCCCCTTCCAGAGCCATCAACATCTACGACCAATGCTACCTCAGCCAAACAGACACCTATTGCGGTGGTCGTGCCTGGCGCTTCCTTTTGGATCTCAACCAGAAAACTTCCACGGCACTGATCAAACTTCTCTCCGAAAGTTCCGTCATTGAAGAACTCCCCGGAGTATGCCAACAATGGGCATCCCCCGAAAAGTATGCCCAACTTTTCGCGGATCGCCTTTCCGGTGCCACGTCCATCGCCAGCGGCATCCTGTTTTTGTTATCAATAATTATCTCACATCGTGTATTTCTATTGCAATATGTCCACCATTAACTGTGCTCCGTGTTCTTTCAATCCCAGAAACCCATCCAATTCCAATAAACTTCAACGTTTATCTATCATAATCACTGAGTTTTGGTAATCATCGAACACAAAAAGGACTAAACAATCCCATCCCACAGTATTAAAACAGCTATTTAAAATATTCACAAAATATACCCATAACCAGGAAAAAAGGTAGTATTACAAGAAATTGTAAATAAATCGATTGTTTGTATGAAAAAGGGTGTTTTTAAACTGACTAATTTCACGTTTTACGATCCATGTTAGGATCTAGGATCGGGTTTGTAACAAGACGGGGAAATAAGGCAGCTAACCGGGGGGAGATGCTTACTCGGTGACCTCAGGGAATTCATGGAGCTTGAGACGTTGGAGATTCTGGTCGAGGGTTTCGACGTTCATTTGGGTGGCTTCATCGCGGACGGATGCGTAGAGGGCGGATGAGAGGTAGCGTTCGCCGAAGGATGGGAGCACGGTGACGATGAGCTTGTTCTCCATGCCGGGGAGATTGCCGACGCGGATGGCTCCGACGACATTGGCGCCGGAGGATATGCCTGAAGAGGAAATTATATATCATTTGACAGTCGAAACTTTGAAAATAGGCATCTAATGTCCAAATGGCAATTATTATAGAAACTTTTCAAAAAACTTCAACTCACCGCACAGAAGCCCCTCCTCCAAAGCCAGCCTCCTAGCCATCACTATAGCCTCATCCGAATGCACCTTCACAACATCCTCGAAGATTGTCGTATCCAAGACATGCGGCACGAAACCAGCTCCAACGCCTTGAATCTTGTGCGCTCCCGGCGGATAGCCCGACAAAACCGCAGATTCTTCCGGCTCGACAGCGAATACACGCAAATCCGGATTCTTTTCCTTCAAATAGCTTCCAGCACCAGTGATCGTACCGCCCGTGCCGACGCCGAACACCACTGCATCGACTTTGCCATCGGTTTGACGCCAGATTTCGGGGCCCGTCGTGTGGTAGTGGATTTTGGGGTTGTTCAAGTTTTCGAACTGAAAAAAGCTCATTCGAATCTCATCAAAACGTTATTATAAGCCAACCTGCTGCAATATGAAGCTATTCGGAATGCTCTCAGCCAGCTGTTGTGCCCGTTCAATGGCACCCTTCATGCCGCGAGCCGGATCGGTCAGGACGAGCTCGGCGCCGTAGGCTCGGAGCAGCGTTCGCTTCAAAAATGCATTTGTATATATATAAATCGCCCAAATCAACTTACCCTCTCACTACTCATGCTGCTGGGCATCGTTATCACCAGCTTGTAGCCTCGGGTGGCAGCGACGAAGGCCAGGGCGATGCCAGTGTTGCCGGAGGTGGGTTCGATCAGGGTCGTGAGTCCGGGACGGATCTTGCCGGCCTTTTCGGCTTCGAGGATCATGGAATAGCCGATGCGGTCTTTGACAGAGCCTGCGGGGTTGAAGTATTCGAGTTTGACGGCTAAAGGGAAGAAAAATATATATAAAATATATAAAAATTGGATGAAAATCGACCCACCGATCTTAGCCTTGCACCCATCGGACACCTTCCTCAAATAGACCATGGGCGTGTTGCCAATGAGCTCCGTGGCATCATTAGCGATGGAGACGCGGTCGGCCATGGCTTACACGTCGAATCTGAAAGGCAAAACTTGAGTCATGAAGTGCGTAATTCTAAACAGTCACGCGCGAGTTTCGCAGTTTTCTAAAAACAGCGTGAAATGCGTTGTCAAAATGGGGGAAGTCGATTGATCGAAAAGAAAGAACAGAACGTGAACAGTTATGGTTTTGTTTGTTTTTTAATGGGGTACCGACCATGGGCATGATTTGATGTTTCGCGGAAGTGAAAAGAACTCGAGAACGAATATTCGACGGTCGTCGACACGGGGACAAAAAGTCGGTTGAGTCGGTTGCGCACGTAAAAAAAAACAACCAACGAACGGAAAGAACGTCGACTTTGTTCGCGAGAAGAAGCAAAATGAACTTTGGCAACGCAAAACGGGACGGACTTTCACGCGATGTAGCCTATTCATTCATGTTTAGGAAGAAAGAACATCGGGACGCCAGCGCCGCCAGCGGCCAAATGTAAACACGACAGCTGGGCGGGTTTTTAATTGGGTTTAAAGTTGGGCTTGGAAATGGTTTCCCCGTACTTGGATGTGTTTTGGAAAGTCTGTCTAGGGCACGGCAAGGTTGGCTTGGGGGCGTCATCAAAGTAAGTAAAGGTTTTGAGGTAGTCAACTTTTTGGCGTAAGTGATGTTTTTGTAGCGTATGTTTCGTGCGCACTTACGCCATTTGTTTGCGCGTATACGCCAGTCGTTTTTTGCAGCTTAACTTCGTTGTTTTGGCCAAAATTTCGCTCAAAATCCACTAAGATGGCAGAAAAGTGCCTTTTCAGCAATTGGCTGAATCTGTTAATCCCGAAAAAGCTGTTTTTATCCACGTTTGTCGCTCTTTTGAAAACCCAAAAACATAGCGTAAACACAAACAAAACTGGCGTAGATGCAAACAGTTCATACGCCATACGTACTCGAAATTGCGAACTGCAGTAAAAAATAGGTTTGGGTCGCCTGGCGCCACTAAGACAGTCATCGAGGATAGAGAAAGGCCAAGGCATAGCTCAAAGAGCAGTCGTTTGGTCGGCGCCAACGGCCCGCAGGGCGCCAGTCGAACATAAGAACGGCTGCCGCCGGCAGTCCGGTTTTTCGGCGTTCAACGACAACGACAACCTCGCCGGTGCAGAATGACGACGACGAGTAGTCTCGGGACAACACTGCTCTGACTGAAAAGTAGTGAACAATACATACTACACGACAGCCCTGAACCGAACGAGAGCGACGGATTTTGTTTATCGTTTGGCCTACTTGGCTCTCAGTTGACATCGATTACCGTATCAGTTTTGGATCCATGCCAATCCACTATATTCCTTATCCCGACTTCAGTTTTATGACTACCTATATTAGAACCACATGACATCTTTTTCATCCCCACTCCAAAAACCGTTTAAAAATATCCCCCATCTGCGTAAAACACCACAATACACCTTCTTATCACCTACAAAACCCATCTCAACCATCCCTAAGCCTAATTACGGTACAAATTTCAAATTTCAATCCTTTAAAGGTGATACGCCCTTTAAAGAACGTCCAAGAACCCTACAAACAAATAAGTTAAAACCGAAGCACGATGAAAGCAAAATGAAGCAACAAACGCCACAAAAAAGTTACCACGGCTCAAAGGGCAGAGATAACGTCCCTACACACCCTTCGATGAAAAGCCCGCGTGTAAAGATGAGCCGGCTAACATGTGTTCTGCGGGGTCGTTGGCTATGCTATTCTATTTTTACGCTCGTCAATGGTCTGAAATCAGTTTTGTGACAATATGTGTATGAAAAGACAGCAAACGAAATGTCTAAGTCTAGCTCTAAGTGGTGCTTTGGATGTAAATTGTGTTTTGAAACGCTTTTTTACGACTCTCCCACAGTTTTAAAGTATAAAATGTTGAATGAATCACATGGAGACAGTCTGAATGTTCTGGG
>KB455538.1:58450-70548 GCA_000341325.1 Panagrellus redivivus | reverse complement strand
CCGGGCTCAAAACTTTTACGGCCGGCCCGGGCCGTATTTTTATGGCCCGTGTCCACCCTTGGGGCAACCACATGATCATTGAGACTACCAAAGCGTACTGATTGACCTTCACCAATCACCAAATCGACCAAAGGCCCGCTAAAAACATAAAACAATTGGTCTTTCTTGTTACCGACCAACAAATAACGCCCCTCGAATCAATCATTAGGGCAACACGGAAGCGGGGCCCCTAAGGCTGTGTCGTTAATTCACTTGTTAAGGGTCAGTTTGCATTACATAGCCAACAAAATGCGTTGTTACAGTTGTCAGAACAGGAGTGAGATGCACCCCGGCCAGCCCCATCCGATGATGATGTCGTCAGGCCACGTCATGTCTTGGTCGGTGTCGCGGCGTCGATTGAAACTTCCTTTTCCCGGGCCGTTGCCGCAGCCGCCTTGTTCTCCTTGGTTGTACCGGCTTCAGCCGTCACAGTGCCGGCAGGACTGTTGGGATCGTTGTTTTTGTCCTTTGAGTCATTCGTGCCGGCTGCGGATTTGGGATTCTGAAGTGGCGGAAGGGCTTTGGTGATGGTCGACATGTCGGCCGTGCTGCCGGGTTCGACCTCTTCCATGGCATCCTTGCAGCGATCTGCGAGAAAACTGTAATCGGGGGTTGTATGCCGTGGAGCCGTCATGAGATAGGTGTTAATAGCGTAATACGCAGACGGACATTTGCGGAGCAGGACTTTCGAGGGACAGAACATGCTTTTGAAGTATTGACATTCCTGCAATGTTGGGGTTTCGTTTTTAGATCGATGGGGGAAACAATGACCGATAAGAGATAGGTTTGGTAGTTGTAAAAGATACAAAGCACAACATATAAAAATTGGGAAAGCAATTGATAAGAATTGTACTTTGATGGATCAGTTTGAGCGCGTGCGCATTTTTTGGTCTCATACCGAAAGTTCAGCACGTGCGCACTTTGTGGTCTTATCACGAAATTTGAACGCGTGCGCAATTTTTTTCCGGTTCCGCCACGAAAGTAACAAAAACCCAAATTACCTTCGAATTCCGTCCCCGACTACTCCACGGAAAGATCTGCGGACTTTCTGGATCCCCATCAAACAGTTCCACCATACAGTACAGCCACGCAATCAAATCATCGTAGCGTGATTGCTCACGGCATTTAAGCGCATTTCCACTTGCCCATTCGACGGTACCACGGAAGGAAACACTGGAGCGATACGGACGGGCCTAAATACTGCAATTATAAGCCTTTTTCGAAGTGAAACCTTTCAAAAATTCCATACTTTGCCTTCGCCATCAGTGTACATGCGTGCCATACCCAAATCGTAGATCACAACAATTGGCTGATCCCGAGAAAGGAGGCCCATATTATCTGGTTTCAAATCGCGATGGAGAAGGCCTTCTTTGTGGAGGTCGTAGATGCCTTTCAAGGTCATGATGGAAAGTTGGCAGACGCGGAGTTGGCGGGCTTTGCCGGAGTACTGTAATTACAGTATATTTTGTGGAAACGGAGAAAAATACAAACCTCGGATAAGTGCTGATGCATTTTAAGCTCAACGAACTCCAAAACCATGAATTCCAGACCGATTCCTTCAAAACTTTGAAGCATGCCGTGATCGAGAAGACGACAGATACTGGCATCGGCATTCTAGAAACGTCTTTTGGAATTCCATTAGCAAAAAACAGCTTACCGCCTTGAAAATCTTCTCCAAAATAAAACTCTCCCAATTAGCCGTCACGTTAACCACGGAATCATTACTCGAAGCCTTAGCAATCTTAATGACCCCCATTGTGCCAGTTTTGACGTCCCTCACGGCAAAGACCACGCCATAAGTGCCTTCATTAATGGTTTGAACGATTTGCCATCGCTCATGGAAAGGTGCAATATCTCGCAAATGATTCGCCAACCTTCGCGCTTCTTCTTTTTCGTTAGTTTCATTCATTTCCATCGGGACGTCTTCCCCGGCACGTCGGGTCGTCCTGGCATTCTGGGGCACGCAAGATAGTTCACGCGCTACACGGGCCTTTGTTCGATTCGCTTGTGCATGGGTTCGTCGGGCGACTGACCGTAGCTCACGATCAGCGCCATCTTTTTTGCCCTTTTTGTCCAGTGAATTGTCGGTGGATTCGGTGGCCATATTGGGAGGGGCTGGGGGTCAGGCAATAGGGTCCGGGGTTGATGTCCTGAGGGTGGTCATACTTCGAAAAGTTAAAAATTAGCATAAAATTGTAGTTTGAGGGTGGTCTTTTTTCATAGATGGCCATTTAGGGGTACTGTAGGTTGGTATTGTTGGCTATATTTTTTCAAAGGCGCTTCAGATGATGATTCTGTTGAATTGGCTTAATCAGCAAAGTTTTGTGCTTTGTAGGTGGCCGTTTTTAAAAAGGGATAATTTAGGGTATACTGTAAGTCAATTTTCACACTTTTCTTGTAAAATTATCTTACGCACTTTCATTTATTAACAAAAGTGTCAATAAAACGTACAATTTTGTTAATGTGGGTGCGTGCGCATTTCTGGGTCTCGACACGAAAATGCAAAAAGTGATCAAAATAACGCCAAATTGAAGATTTTAAGGATTATCAATCGCTTTCAATTCAATTTCCTTGATTCAATCATCAAAATTTTGTAGTTTGTAGGTGGCTTTTTTTAATAGGCCCCCATTTAGTCATACTGTAATAATGCGGTTTTGACGTTTTTCATCGAAATTCAACCTAACCAAGTCAATCTTTAATGATTGCAGCGCATCGTGGATTATAAAATTCACATCTCCCTCTACTTCTGGTTGCCTTTTTTCACCCGAAGAAGCTTCTATGCGCGCTTCTCCGCTTCCTACTACACATAATGTAATCCCCCTGCCCTTGCATTCCGCTTTTTTTCACCCTGATCGACTGTTTTATTCCAAATAAGCACACTTTTTTTGATCAGACAACCACGACCGCAGTCAGTGACTAACAGCTACCTTTAGTTTGGGGACAACAAGCGGATTACCCGGTTGGGGGCTCCGGCGGACACTTTCCGTTACGAATTCCCGTTCCAATCACCGACCATATTGCGCATCCTGGGCAACGACGAAGACGACCTCTTCTATCTGACCAGCCATCGAGAAGCCGCAGCCGCCCGTCTGCTTAGGGCCCTTTGCATTGAACAACCTTGATGACCTCCTAGGCCCTCGACGTTTCAAAACTTCACAAATTTTGAAAAGTGTTGTCCAGTGCGAATTGATCGTGAACCCCTTGAAGGCTGGACAGGGCAGATTTTTGTTCACTTATTTTCTTTTCGTGGATCAAGTTATCTACGATTTGGCCGTATTGTCTATAGCTTACAGACAAGGATAGGCTGGCTGGGTGCAGCGATTGGATTAATAGATTTTGCTCGGAATTTTGAGCAAAATTTGTTGTTTGTGAGGTGATAAGTGTCCTACAGGTTGGTTTTAGGCATACTTTTCTTACTTTATTTTTGATTTTTTCGTGTTTATGTTTTTGGACTTGCTTTTCCCATTTGACAACTTTTCGTCGTCGTTTCATTTTTCCTTTCAAAACTAAAAATTTCAACTTTTTTTGGTTTATTTTTGGACAAATTACTATAATTGTTGTCAGTTTTACAATCTTATCATTCTTTATTTTTGTTATTCCATCCATCAAATATGTAGTTATCGCACATCAAACACCAGATCACCTGATTTCCGGCAATTTTTAAACTCCTATCCCACCCAAATTACACTTACCGCACTCAAGTGATACTCCATGACATTGTCAACCATAAAAAACAATCTTTTGTTTGTTGGTTTATTTGTTCCTTCGGATGTTGGATTAATCCGAGTCCGAGTCGGTTAAATACAGCTCAGGCTTGCTTGTCTTGCGCGTGGCTGTCGGTGGTTTACCCTCAGGGCCTTTTTGACTGTTTGTCCTTAATGGGGGTCTTTAGTCTCTTTCATTGTGTCTTAACTATTGTCTATCTTGCAATTGCAAAAGTTGCAATCTGAAATCTTGTCAAATCACAACCTCCAATTTTCATGCGGACCAGACAGACCCTTTTTTGATTGTAACCACCATTGAAGAAGTTATGAAGGGTGATGAGTGCATCTTCAATCAACTTCCGGACCCTTCACACTTGTCTCGGAAGTCATTGTAAAGCCTTTTAGATAGATAGGCGATGGTCATTCACATTTCCGGAAGAGGAACTCAGGCATCAAATTGCTTCAGTGTTGTTTTTGCTTGGCCATTTTTTGTTGTTTCTTTTGCTTTAGCGCATCTGCGCACCTTCCTTCTTCCTTTTTCCGGAAACGCTAAAACGAGATAGCCACAGGGGTTCATTCGAAATAAGTTTGTCGCGAAGCGCGACCGGTGGCTCTTCAATGCTTTTCCGATCTTAAGGACTCTGAGGGTGTGGATAGCGACACCTTTTGACAGTCGCGAAACCTGGATGCAGACGCCTACATGCTGTTACGAAGCATAGAATGGAAGCCAGCGACCTGTCAATCGGGAAACAGTCGCTTTTGTCCTGAGGGGGTAGCTATTACAAGAAGCAGGAACTTGTTCGAATGACTTTTTATCGCGTTTTTATAATGCGTCAGGAGGTCTGGAAATGATTTTTTGGCCGGATATTGTAAAAAATTTGTTACAGTATACCAATTAGTTGCTACAGTATACCGATTAGTGACCATTTTTTTCTGTTTTCTTTACAGTTTTGTCAAAATTGACTCATAATAAGTTTTTACGTTGTTGATTCATCCTCCAATGACTGCTTCAATCCATGAAAACCCGTAAAAAACTTATTACTCATTCGCAACTTCCTTCTTTCCTCCCGGAAATCCGCTAATCCCATCGCAGTAAACCTCTTCCCGGTGTTACTCTTCCTGCATCCTCCTCTTTTTTTGTTTCATTTCCATCGCCAATTCAAAAGAAGGCCTCAGGCTCTGCACAGTTCGGTCGATCCATCCATCCCAAGGTTCCGAACACCATACCCCGTGCATCATCATCATAGAGAAGTCGCCTCAGGGTCCCGAGAGTTGCGAGTAGCCCTCAGGTGGTACTTCTTCCGGACACGATCACAAGTGGATCCCCACCACCATCGGTCGCCACACTCTTCGGAGCGTGCCTCTATCAAGCATCAGCCACTCTCGGCCCTCTGGATGTGAATCAGCATCACAAACCGCAGTTTTTGTGGATTAATCGTTGTAGCTAAACTTTGTTTTGTGGGGTTTTCATGATTTTGCAATATTAGTTGTTTGTCGATATCTGCTTCCGTCAAAATTTTTGTTCAACAATTTTAGTACAAAAGTGATAAAAACCACATTTAATACTTTTCGCGCATCATTTTTCCAAAAAACCGCGCAAGTTCACGACGGTCAGCTAAATATCCTTATGACTAACGAAATCCACAAAAAAGCTGTCAGCCGTAACGCGATCGAAGTTAGCCTTTGGCGTTCACGTCGAAGTCACTACTCCCGATTTTGAATTGATATCCTTCTTTTGTGTCGCTGCTTTGCTTTATCCATCGATATTTGTTTGCGCACTCCTATTTTGTTTGGTTGTCGATAGTTTTGGTTATCTGTTTGGCTAAACTAGTGTTTTTGAACATATTTACTGTTTTAACTTACGGTAATAGTGACGTTCTGAAAGTTTTTTGATTTTGAACGCCAATTTCAAATTTTGCTCAACATCATTTTGACCAAATTTCCATCCCATCCATTGAAATTCTCGCGTTTCATCTCCAACAATAGCCGCGCGATTTCGTGATCTCGTTTAATCCTACATACCTGTATCTTCTGTCCAAAAATTGTCTGGATTTCTGGATCTACTTCCTTCCATGTCCATGTCCATCTTTTACCGTTTACTTTTGTGTTTTTTTGCAATCAGCCTCCCATCTGGAAGCTACATTTCTTCTTTGAATTCCATATATGCGCATTATCTCGACGGCCTACCCATGTAAGCAGCCAACAAACATACTTAGTCGGTGAGCATTCCCAACCTTCTTCTTGGGGTCATATTACCATCTCATCACCAGCCTTCGTCGCAACCCCAAAGGAACGAACATTCGGGTGTCATCACCCCGCTTCTCATAGTTCACTAGCTTCAGCCCTTTTAGTCCAAATGGATTGATAGGTTCGATGTAGATCGATTATGGATCGACTGCTACATGGTAGTTTATGTCGTAGATCAGTGAGAAATGATGTATCGTGCTTTCTGAATTCTTGAATTTTGCCAATTTCTATTATTAAAATTGTCCGCCTTCGGGTTCTTTAATGTAAACTTCTTGGTTCTGCGCAATCAGAACACAGTTTTAAATCGCTCCGATTAAACTTTTTGCACGAAACGTTTAGTTTTGTCGGGGTGTGAAAAACGCATGTAGCCGTTTGTAAGCGGCTTATCACATGTTGCAGAAACTGTCTGTCGGTCGTGTTTTTTCTGATTGTCGGAACGATTTAGCGTCTTTATTAATAAGTTGCTTAATCGCTACTGTCTGAGAGCTTCTTTCATGATTCAGATTTTTACTTCTGTCGCTAATCTGATAAAAAGTCGTTACTTGACTGAAACTATAAAAAAATAACTCATTGTTTCCAAACTTTTGCAATTATGCCATGTCTAACAAAAGTATATACCGCTATGCTACAGTGGTCGAATAATTATGATCTCAACCAAAGTTAACTTCCCCAATCTAATCCTTTTATCCCCTAACCATGTTTACCCCAAACGCATCATCCAACTTCATCGCTGCTCAGCTGTTCTTTCAACTTTTTGCACCCGCCAGCCATCTCCAATCGGTCCACCGAATCCCCAAGTTGAGCTTCAAGTGCAACGTTGTTGTCTTTGCGACAATTTCGCGTCGCTTCCAAGCTTTTTTAACTTAACCATGCTTGTGTCCATCTTTACTGGTTTCATTGGACCCATCTTTGTCAACTCAAGTCAACTTAATTGGTCAACTCGGAAGAACTCGTTAAGTTAAGCCTTTGTTAAGTTCCTCAACGGAATTGGATCAAGCGTGGGTCCTAATCTTAAGCCCATTACGCTCAAAACTTTAAATCCATAACTAAACAGTTGCAATTTGTCGCCGATTTTGGGATTAAGCAGTGTCAATAATGGCTTCCGGAAGTCAGATTGCAAAAAGTGTGAATGGAATGTGTATCAGAAAGCATCCGGATATCCATGTTTTTGCGATCGTCGAACTTTCTCTGATGATGTTTCGCTAAGCCCCTGAGGACAAGCAAATAATACTTGACGACATGGTCAGCCTAGCCAGGGCAATCAGTTTCCGGTTTCTCGCTTTCGCCTTCAGCCATCGGGGCTGTCATTAGTTAGCGTTGACGTTTTTTTCGGGGTTTTCAATTTGAAGGGGAAGCTGAAGCTGAGGCTGAATTTTTGCAGGAACGAAAAACTTTTTTTTGTTTCTTCCGTCCCGGGCTTTCGAAACCATCATGCATCTATCTCGTTCTCCCCTTCAGTGGCGCGCGCGTACTGCGGAAGACAGTTAGGGACCGGTCAGGACACCCCCTCAGGGCCTAGCCTCGAGACATGGCTACGCTTGATCGTTCGTTTTCGTTACTTCGCAGGTCTCGGACTCGGACAGTCGCAACGACGGACGGATCGACAGAGTCCTTCTCGCGAGGGGCAAGCATCCAGGCAGTCATCATCAGGATCATCGTCCGGCCCCCTTTAGATCCTCTCTCGGCTGGCGGGACTCTCGTTAGCTTCTGGAATTGCGCTTGCATTGCATCGAGGTCCTGGTCGTTCGCTTTGCGCTTCGGACATCCCCAATTGGGCCGCAGAGGCAAGGAGGACTTTCGGTTTCGTTTACTGGATTTCGATCATCTCGGGATAAGATCAGACACAGGTGGCCGCATTCTGTAGCGGATGGACATAGTGCAACATTATATTTGGTTCTGTGACACCTGTGCCGTTATTTAGTATCTATTCCAAACTCTAATCGAAACGAAAACGACCTTAAGACTACGGTATTTAATCTAATTGGTGTTTTCTCACCCATATTGCATCTACTGTCATTCATATTCACCTCTAATCCAATTCATTGCATCCATATTGTCACTTTGAATCTATATTCTATATCTGAAACCTCCAAATTGCCTCGCGCAGTGGTATCATGTCGACCACGACCGCAGAGTCCCCGCCGGACTCGCAAAGCAATACCCTGCAGCGAAGCCATGCGGCATCAGAACGCAATGCCACCAGCCATCGTTCTAACACTGTTTCACCTCATCGCCGGCTTCAGAGTCAACGCGTCTCGCGTGCCGGACTCGTCTACGGATCATCCTTCTCACGTGGATCCTGTCTCGACGGCGCACGTCGCTTCGCCGCCGATCTCGAGGACATGTGGTACGATTCGGAACGGTTTCAATTGGTGAGTATATTTTTGTACTTGGTTCTTCCAAAGCTTCATTTTTGCCTTTGAAAATGATATTTAAAAGTTTTATTTTGCAAAATAAGCGTTTTTAAACTGTTTTTCATGAGAATTTTAACGTTAATTTTAACTTTTTCTAACAAACTACCGTAACAACCCACTAAAAACGTCCAAAACAACTCTCATAACATCAACCCCAACCCAAATCCCATCTATCCCTCTCCAAAATCCCCACACTGTCCCCCTGCAAACATGCACATCTACGTTTTTTCCTATCCTCCAACTTCATCCTCACTCAACCTAAACTAAACTATGGTGCGCGAGTACTTTTGTCCTCAGAGTTTTTTGTCAATCGAAACACCGCCACAGGGCAAAAAGAATCCAAAATTCCTTCTTTGGACAGACATACTGACGATCGTTACCTGACTTTGTTTTTTGTACTTCATTCAGAACAGTATCATTTTTTATCCGCGTATCATCGCGACCGATTTTTCGGATTCTATTTAGCTTTAGCTTTTTTGGATTGGATCGGTTTCATTCTTTCGAAAACGAAATGAAACGATACTACGAAATAGGTTACGCAAAACAAAGGAAAAAGGCTTAGATGCGTCACTTGGGGTTCGCAAATGCGGCTTATCTTTATCTATTGCTTTTTCGATGACGGCTTTTTAAGATTTTGATTGACTTTTTGAGAGTTAGGATTTTCAAAGTGTTATTATAGCTTTTCAAACTTTTCGGAGGGCTTCAAAGCCAATTGAAAAGCGATCAAAACACGAAATGGATAGCATAAATTCAAATCTGAATCTCCATTTTTGATCGACCAGGAAGGATGTTTGATGCATAGCCCAACTTAAGGCAAGGAACTCCTTGTATTGTGTAGCTTATCCTTCGTCTAGGTTGATCAATGTTTCCGAAAAAAAGTTGTTTGTTTACACTCGCCCGGCCTTGAGGACGATATTTGACAACTTGGGGGGCCTAGAAAAGGTGAAAAACGCAAAAATGCAACTTTTGAAGTGCACTGGTTTCTTTTTTGTAGCCTGCTTCCGGGTATTTTGACGAGCTGGGATACTGTAACTGTGTGTAGGGGTGTTTTTTGATAGCTTTGGTGGAAATATCGATTGATTGTTAACGTGCGGAATGCAAAATTATTAAACTTTTAACTGGTTATTATGCGGCTAGCTTGAATTTTAGTCTCGTTGACCTGTGCAAACTTTCAAATTGCTGTCGGAAGGAAACAGTGTGAAGTGCTTTGTCATGCCTTTTGCTTCCGATGCTTTCTTTCTGCGCGGAGGATGCAATAATGACCGATTGACGGGACAGGATGGAAGTAGCTACTTACTTGTTGCCTTTAGGCAGTCTTTTGGAAGCTAACTAGAATCGCTTTAACTGTCAATTGCTTTGCAATAACTGACTTGCGCAATGCTTGCTTGATTGCGGACAAGTGCATGCCTGCACATAGGCAACATGAAGCTTGCCTCGCGCAGGAAGGCTATTTTTTGACACAGTGCGCGGAACTGTAACCAAACTCTGGCGACTGTTTTCGTTGAAAAGAGAGGACAGCTCGGACTTGCTTTCGCCTTTCAAAACCCGGTTTCAAGTGGCTTCTTGCATTCTTTGAAGGCTATTGCAACCATCCAGATGATCGGAGACGTCAATATGGACAGTTCCTTATTTTATGAAGGTGTTCCGGATGAAAAACAAACAAATTAAGCAACGAAATAGATTAATTTTAGCTACAAACTCAAATACAGTACCCAAACTAACAACTTTCTTCCAAAAGTGAAACCCAAATTTAACAAAACTCATGAAAAACCATTCCAGGACCACATCAACGAAGTCCTCTCAAAACTCAACGATGGCAGCCTCGACGATGAAATTTGGGGCAAGATTGTCGTTATGGAGCGATGCAAACGCATTGCGAAAGCTTATTTACGCAAGACCACGGTCATAGTTGATGGTGGCGAAGAAGAATTTGATGGAAAGACTTTGGGATTTAACTATTTCAATAACCCCTTAAGGGATGAATATACTAAGGAATTGAGGAGCAAAATTGGTGATGTGAGTTGACAAACTTCAAAGAAAACGATAAAAATGCTGATTTAGGGTGTCATCATCAAAATGGATAACCAAGGAAACATCAAAGCCATGGCCCGAGGGTCAACACCGGTATTTGTCCAGGGCTGGAAGGATGGAAAGACACACTGCACGAGTGATAAGGTCATCCGGAATCAAGGGAAGTTGATCACAAAGACGGGCACGGGTGCTGTTAGTGATGAGGATCGGGTTGTTAAGGTGAGCTGTGTTTCTAGAGCATTTATTTTTTAACACAAAATTTTGACATTTTTGCGTTATAATTTCGAAACTCGGTAAATTTCCAGATTTTCGACATGCGCCGTTTCAAGCAATGCGTCGAACGCGACCCCTATGAATCCGAATCCGATGCTCGGAATCTCCTCCTAAAAACGTGCGTTCGCGTCGCTCTGGTAAAAGATGGTGGCGCTGCTGACCCGATGAAAACCCCTTGCTGGTTCATGATTATCAATCTCGTCGCTCTCGACATGCTGAAAACCAAACTTCCATCCGTTTGCATTTCCCCGATTCTCAACCCGATCCACAGCAACACTGATTCCAGCCGGCTTTCAAGGATAATGTCACAAGTTAGCTTGGTTCCACCACATCACAGTGCTAGTGCATCCGATTTGTATTCAAATCCGGCGGCTTTGACCCAGCTAATTGCCGCTGCCGTCCAACAGGCTAACAACACCTATGTCGCTTCACAGCCAGCTGGCTTAAATGTCGAACAATTGGCTCAAATAGCTAATACTTTGACGAATCCAGCAGTTCTGGCGGCTGCAGTTCAGCAAAACTTCCAAAAAGGCCACCATGCATCGACGAATCTGTCCATGTCGACTTCCACATCCTCAGCGATTGGCCCTAACCGTCGCCAGAGAAGAAATCGGAGCTTTTCGGATTCTGACAGCGAATTAGAAACACGCACAGCCCCAATTCGCGGCCCTTCAGCCAACTACGGATCCACAACAGGCTCAAGTAGTGGAATCAGTGGCGTCGGCCACAGTACACCGCGCTCAAAGGGAGCCAAAAGCATGGAAGCACTTCACCAACAATCAAAATCGCCTCGCAGGGAGTCTGAATCCCTCAAAGCGCCACAAGTAGGAAATAAAGACAGACTTGGAAGACCACTTCGACCAAAATTGTCCGAATCACTTTTCGAAAATCCGAAGCAGCCAGCAGAAACGACAGCGGTAAAACCGTGGAAGTCGTGTGCATCGACGACATCGGATTACGATAGCAATCGGGAAGTGTTCGACTCCGGGTCATGGAGCAGTAACAGTCGGGTATCAACAAATTCACGGGATGATGAAGAGCCGAGAAGTTATTCGCCGTCAATAGGGAGCGAATCGGATCAACATTTAGCCGTGCCAGAAAACCAGGATGATGGGCGACGGAATTCGGTTCCAAATGCGATTGCTGAACAAGCGGGTTGGTTTTGAAGCAGTTTTTTTAAAGATTTAAGAGACGGTCTGGCAGCCGATTTAGGACGCCCGACACCGGTTTTTTTGACCCCCCATTTTTTTGTGCCCAGAATGTAGACCTATAAGAGTAAGGTCTCGAACCGCGGTAATTAGTTCTGAAAGTTGCGGATTCTGGAGATATGCCTTCTGGAAGCTTTTTCTTCAATGTTTAATAACGCGCTTCAAAAAATAGTTACAGATCG
>KB455538.1:37067-57311 GCA_000341325.1 Panagrellus redivivus | reverse complement strand
AAAAAACCAGTGTCGGCCCCTTCACCTTGGTCCTAAATCCTGTCAAATACTGTCTCTTAATTTACTTTTCAGCAGTATCGAGCACCGCTTGGGTAATCTGTTTTAATGCCAGCCTACCTTTATATGGTTTGGTCTTTTTTGTTTCGCTGTTTTAAAGCAGCATTATTGTGTATCATTGTAATACTTTCCGTTGTACCTAGCATAAACTTATTCTTTATGTAGATTTTCATACATTGAAATTATTATTATTACAACTTGTTCAAACAGATTCTATCTCATACTTAATCATTCACACAAGACCGGTCACGACATCAATCAATATCGATCAATTGACCAATAAAAAAGGATCACTTCGAAACCAACGAAGCCTTCATAATTTCAACCGCAGTGTTGCCCAATTCGTGGAACGCAGGCATAATCGTGATCTCCAGGCGGTTGTCGTAAAAGAACTTGGCACATGTTTTCTTGAGTTCTTCACGAGAATGGTCCCAGGCATAGCTTGCGGTATCACAGAAGTTTTGGAGCGATAGGGACAAAGACATTGGAAATTCGAGATACTCCTGCAACCAGTTATAATAGTAAAAAGTTTCAACTGATAAATCGTACAATCACTCCCGGAAAACCATAGTTGTGTGCATGGCGAAGTATTTCACATGTATCACTTAACGAAAATGCTGATTTAAGAATTTTTACAACAACTGCCGGTGGAAGTTTGGCGAACTTATCGGTTGTCTTGAGTTGGTCTTCACGTCGCTTAAAAACCTTAACACAATCATTGAACAAAGAGTCTTTGCAACAATCAAATGCATAATGCACGATGATGTAGAAGGTTTCATTCTTTAGGTTTAAAAAGGGAACTTTCTCCAGTTGAACCTGTAAAGAACGATTGATAATGCTTTTTAGGGTGTGCGACTAACTGATTTGATGTTGTATTTGTCAGCAAAACGCAGCATTCCGATGACGGTCTCAATTGATACGTCTTCCAATTGACAGCCATAGAGATAATCCATGGTGGCTTTGACGATTTTATAATCAAAATCGGTGATAATTACTTTTCCAGATCGAGACTCAACGGTGTTATGAATAAAGTTTGCATACAGCCCAGGTGCAATGAATTGTAGCAAATTTTTATGGGCCTGAATATAAAGAAATGTAATATCAAGGACTAGAAAGTTTGACCAACCTTGACGCTATCAGTTCCGACGACAATCTCACAATCAGTTGGAATGCCTTCGCAGGATTGAAAAATACTGTGATTAATTAACGAAACCGGAACTTCAACTTCAAAGCTAAGTTTATAAGTTAACGAAACTTTGCCGTCACAAAAAAATGGCTGAAGATCATGGTGCGATACGTGCACCCACTTTATTTTTCGATACCATGAGCCAAATGGATCCAAACGGTCTAAAAACCCAATTACAGAAACTGAAATAATAAGAAAATAATTTACGTTTGATTAAATTCCCTTCAATGGTAACCGTAACATTGAAGTTGATAAAGCCGTCGACATAGATGCAAACAGTAACATTGTCTTTATTCGCTGGTGTGTCACCTGCAGGATACCACCGAAAATTCCATTGGACACCGCTTGAACAGGGCACATTGCGTTTCGGAGACTCCTGCGATTCCAGAACACTCCTTTCGGTCAGTTCATTTTCTTTTATTACGATGGTGCACGAATCTTCGACGTTCACGGTGCCAACAACCTGCAATGTTGTTGAATTTGGTTATGTGTAACAAATTTTCCTTATAGGTACAAGATTCTACTGACTTTTGTGTAAAAACTTACTGCTGGCATGATGAAACTGCGACAACTGTTATAAAGAGACCGCCACACAAGTTATAGAATCGAATAAGAACAGCTCTGTCGGTTTGCAGTATACAAAAAGCTTGTCTTAACTTCTTATCTCCAGCGACCTTCATCAAAAAATAGAACACGTGCCTGTTGTTTTGCTTCTTCATTATCACTAGGAAGGAGAATGATGATAAGTAATATGCGTCATCCTTTTTAGACCGGAGGAAATTAAACGCCTACTTCTGATAAAGCTTGCAACTCATTGTCTAAGCAAACTTCACACAGAAAACTTTTCAAACAGCATTTTGGCTGTATACCATTGGAAACAGAAAATGCAAGAGGCATCGATTCATGTACAATGCAGCAAAATCAATTTTATAACATTTAATTAATTATTTTTACAACATGTTTATACAGAACTTATCGACTGACAGATTTGAAGGGAATTGGTAAACGTTTTTCAAAATGGAGTTCAAACTTCGAAAAAGACGCAAGCAAGGAAAATGTGTGGCGTTGTGTGCGCAAACACAGCTCTCGCATTTTTCGAAAAGCGCAGCGCGCGCCCGCGAAATTGAACTCCAACTTTTCCCTGCTCCACATTGTCCACAAAGCTCGCTTTCAGTCAGCTAACATCGTCTAGACTCCCATTTCCCAGGCCACCCTCGACTGTATTGGCATTTGAATCGGTTATTTTGCATCCCGTCACTCGCCGCCGCAGGACCCGCCATGACTAGCCGAAAGTCGTTGAACTCCAGTTTGAACACGTCCGGAAACACTGGAAAGCGCGTTTACGTAATCGCGTATGAAGGCTATCACATCGATGTCGGCGGCGTACTGACACATGGCGAACGAAAGGCGTTAGATAAGGCATATGAGGTTGGTTTGGGATGGGGTTTGTCGATTTGGATATATAAATGTGTTACTTTTCAGTTGCTCGTTGCCTCCGGCGCATCAGTCGGCAAGACATCCATCCAAAAGATCCTCAATTTGAAAAAGAACTCGCCCGGGATTAGCTACATTGTGCCACGCTTTGATGGGGTCGTTTTTGAGAAGCTGCAAAGCTTGGAAGCCCGGATTTATGGGCCATTGGCGATCACGGCGGCGCTGGAATCTGTTGAGCGGAAGATCTACCTGTGGGACTATCCCTTGCTTTCTACAAGCTTGAAAGGCTTACTGATCACATGCACCGGACTGACGGCAGATGAACGGAAAACACTGGCAACGAAGATCAAGCATATGGGCGGCGTGTTTTCCGGAAGTATGAGCGACACGACGACCCATTTGATCGCGATGGAGTGCAATTCGACTTCTGAGAAGTATCGCCTCGCGAGGAAGTTCAAACTGCCTGTGGTGACGCCGGAATGGGTCAATGTGATCTATCAGGATGCATTGGGAGGTGAAATGCGGGATGCCAAGGCTTTCGCGGAGCTGTATTTGGTGCCGTTGTTTACCAATTGCGTGAGTTTTGCCCTTTTTCTTTACTTTTCCATCGACAATAGCCCCATCTTGACTTCAGGTCGTTACCTGCTCCGGTGTCAGTCACGATGAACGCCTCAAAATCGCCAAACTCATCCAACAACATGGCGGTGTCTTCAGTGGTGAGATGAATCGCGAATCGTGTACCCATTTGTTGACGAATTCCAAAACCGGGGTCAAATTTAAGAAGGCCAAAGAATGGGGCACCGTTAATATTGTCATTGTGAAGTGGTTGAGTGCGTGTTTGGCTCAGGTAGGGCTTTATTTGATCATTTTCTTACTAGCCAATCTGAAGTCAAAACCTTCCAGGGCTACCGTATACCCGAATCCAAATACTTCCCCGGCACCAAAACCTCAACCCAAAACGATGCAACGAATAACACCCTCGGCGGAAGCGGCTTGAGTGCCAGTACGATCGGCCCAGTGAATTCGTCCATCAGTTCCAACGCCAGCTCGATTGTCCGGCATCCGTCTTCGAAGACACCCCTTGTCAGTGCTATCGTCAACCCCCTGAAAGTTCCTTCAAATAAGTCTTTTCGACGCCAGAGTTCGATGATTCCCGCCCCAAAGGTTGCCGATCCCGTTTTGGATGCAGATTTGTCCGAGTTGAAGGACGACTATGGGCAGTATTTGTTGGTATGGTTTTCCAAATACTCGGTTTACGTGCTCATGACTCTATTTCAGGATTGCCGACTGTACTTTTTCGAAGTTCCTGACAAAGACCTCAGAGTCTACACCTTCCTGGCCAACTCCACCGGCTGCAATCTCGTCGCTGAAATCAACTTTGACGACGAAACGAGGCATCATGTGCCACATCCGACCCACATTGTCGTCCCATCCAATGCGACCCTCAATCGAAACAAGATCGAAATCCTCCGAAAAGCCATGGACTTCGATGTCGATGTGGTCTGTGGCGAATGGCTTCTCGACTGCGTTCGCGCCAAGGAGTTGCTGGATGCCACTGATGAAAAGTACGTCCATCCTACCGTGAAAACTGATTTGGAGGAGAATCAGCCTCCAGTGAAGGCTAGTCGACCCAGTGTTGCCGGTGCATTCACGTTGGCCGTGTCCGAGACGCGGATTCAGCGACGTTCCACTGGCTTCGGCATCGACACGACAAAGGGCTCCAGTCTGATGAACTCGCCGGAAGACATGCGATTTGGAATGCCCGGGGTTTTCAGTGATTCGAGCAGCTCATCCAGAGGGCTTCTAAGACGGCAGTCATCGTTAAAACAGGTGGAATCACGCCCATCGAGTTCGAAGGACCGGCCAAATGCGACCTCGACCCAACGCAATTCCATCCATTCGCCGATTGACCATCCGAATGTGTCTGCGGTTCAACCGGTTGAACCCGATCCGATTCCGGTCGATTCATTCGATCGCTCTATCGTGATACAGCAAATGGAAACACCTGTTTTCAAGCCGCCTTTTGCGAAAGCGCCACTTCCACCGAGAAAGTCCATTTTGAAGAACACCCAACCCGAGCAACCGAAAGAACCCTCATTTACGGCGACACCGTCGGCATCCCTTGCCAATCAGACCAATCCGATTCATCAATTGAGCCAGATTCGAGGCAAGAATCCACCGATGCCGACACTTTCTCCGACCCCTTTCAAACCGCCATCAATGGGTCGTCAAACCGGGTCGACTTCGAGTGGCCAGAAGTCATCGACCGTCAAAGGACCCACGACTATCCCCTCCCAAGGCAGTGAAGACGCCGAAACACAGCCCTTCTTTCAGAACAAGATTTTCGGGCTTGAGATGTTGCCGAGTGACTCGCAACAGGAGCTTGTTTTAAGCGAGATTCAACGATTGGGGGGTTAGTTATTGATTCTTTATGATTTCTGGACACAGTTTCAATCTTGTCTTTCTTACTTTCCAAACATTACATTGTCAAACCTTGACAAACTTGCTTAAAACTAAAATTTGGCCAAAATTCGAAAACACAATTAACGAATAAAAATGGAGATATAGTTTTTACAAACACAAAAAGACCATTTGATTAACAGGTGTTTTCTTTCAGGCCAAATCGTGCCGATCACCAATATAGTTGAACCTATCGAAATCGACTTCTTGCTCGCGCCATCGCTCGACTTTGAAGCCGATAAGTACGCCAATGTCTACTACCAGAATCTGGCGACCGTCTTTTGGCTTGTAAGTTGCCTTTTCTTTATGTTATCCGTTCAATTATCCGATTTCAGCAATACTGTTCCGATTCCTCGAAAGAATTACCGATTAACCATCACCCCTTATTCAAACCATTTGGTCCTGTTCGTGATCACCATATCCTCGATGGCGTCGTCGCGGCAGTTTCTGGATCAGACATGCGGGTAGAGAAGACGGTGTTTGGAAGTTTGGTCAATGAAATGGGCGGAATGTAAGTTTTGAACAACTTCAAAGTCTCGAAATTACATTGCGAATCCGCTTCAGCCATCAGCCCGCCATTTCCCGCAGCAACAATCACAAATTTCGACGAACGACTCATGTGATTGCCTTGGGACCGTCTCCACGGTTGAAGGAAGTCGGCCATTGGGAGAATGTCCACGTTGTCGATGGATCCTGGCTGGTGGAATGCATTGCCAGGGGCAGACGCTTGCCTGAAGAAGATTACCCGTTTGATGAGGTGTTGTTCAAGCATTACACTGGTCGAAGTGATCCTGTTTGGATGCAGGTTGGTTGTACTTTTGTCTTTTTTGCCTAACTTTGCTTGTTTTCAGAATTCGAAAAACCGTCGCCGATCCCGAAGCATCATCGATGAGACTGCCGACATTCTCCCCGAAACAATGGCCCTGCCGAAGTCTCTTTTCTGCCAGAATCTGGAGGAAGAGGAGGACACTGGAGCCGTCAAATCACTGTTTACCCATGAAGCCGGATCGTCAAGCCCTTCCGTCGCATCGACTTCGACCGAATTCAATCGCTTGAATCTGTCAGCGCCAATGGAGGACTACATTTCTGGAAAGCGTCAATATCGGCTGAAGATATTCGACAACCCAGTCACGCCGAAAGCTACGAAATGCGATGAAAATGTCGCGAAAATCTTCAATTACGACGATACTGAGTCGAATGCGTCTGTATTTGGCACGCTTCCTGATGAGTCGACTTCGGTGAGTTACACTTTTTCGAAGAAATGTGATTGAAGGTGTTTTTCTAGGGTGAATCCTTCATTGCTAAGCAGATGAAAAAGATGGTCCGCAACTGCTGCAATGACACGGCCGAGTTCAACCAGTTCTACGAGAATCTCAATTCGAAGGAGGATGATCGCGACTGGCATGACGTCACGATCTACAAGAAGGCTGCCTATGAAAATGGTCCGAGAGAGATTGCTGAACCGCCGAAGTTGGCTTCTCCGGGATTGTATTCACGGCCGTTTCCGACAGGGCCGAAGACGCCGGCACACTTGGCAAGAGCTCCGATGACCAATGTGCCGCCGATGGCGTTTGATTTTGTGGAGGATGCGGTGGCAGAGCTGCGGAAGCAAGGAGTGAATAGGGAAAGTGCGATTCCGGTGCCGACAGCTGTGGATTTTGAAGAGCCGATGGACGTTGCTGAACCGGAGGCAGAGCCAGAACCTGTTGCTGTAGCTGAGGAAGTCCAAGAGCCCGTGTTTTTGCCCCCACCTGCCCCGGTTGAAGCCCCACTCCAACCTATGGAACAGCCCGGCCCTTCGGAACCTGCCCCATCTGTTGAAGTGCCTGCACCAGTGGAAACAGCGCAGCAACCGTCGGAACGCCCTTCTTCGTCTACCTCACCAGATCCGCAACCGGCTGATGTCCCAGGCCCATCTACAAGTCCCATTTCGAACTCCACTGACGCTCCAGGCCCATCTACACGCCCCATTCCCCCATCTGCTGATGCCCCCGGCCCTTCAAAACCATCAACATCAAAACCCACTGATGCTCCCGGCACATTTGCCCGACCAGCCGCCCCACCACGTCGCAAGCCCTTCAACCCCTATGAGAACCCGAATTACCAAGCCCGTATCAGCAGTGCCAACCGTCTTCTCGATGAGTTGTCGAAGAAGGTTCGCAAGTCCGCAGGTCGGCCGTCGCAGTCTGAATCGTCCGATTCCGAGGAAGAGGACCCCTTCGTTGCCTCGGCGAAGCAATGCAATGAGATGGCGAAGCGTACCGATTTCAAAGAGGACGTCAGAACTGGAAAGCCGTTGGGTCCACAGCCCGATTTTCCGGTGACAATGGGCTGGGCGAAGGGCTGCTCGACCCAAGAACTGATGCCTGCCGATCCGAACAGGGTGTTCGAGAATGTCGATGAAAACCACTACGGTCAACCCGATAGCAACGACATGCGGCCCCTGCCGTTGCAGTTCTTCAAGCCACCGACGTCGACATCACTGGAGGCATTGTTCAGATCAAAAAAGAGCAGGAAGAAGTCGGATGCCGATGTGGATGAGGCCAAGCAGTGGCTATTGGATGGGGAAAGGGAATGGCGTGAGAAGCAGGCCGCCGAAGCAGCGGCTAAGAAGACGGCTGATGAGGCGACGACTAAGAAAGCTACTGAAGAAGTGGCAACGGCAACTGGGCCATCTGGAGACGCTGAAAAGTCGACTTCCCCATCAGTGATTGCTGTAGAAACTGCTGCAGAGGCTGTGGTACCTGTTGAAGTCGCTAAAGAAGCTGAAATGGCCCCTGTGCAACCTGTTTCCGACCCTACGAAGGCCAAAGTCCTGGCAGTCCAACAGCCTGAAGTCATCCCAGTGCCCGTTCCACAAGCAAGCGCCCAAACAGCCTCATTCGATCCTAAAGATTCGTTCAACCTTTCCTTCGACTTTGAAAATTTGAACACCCAGGCTGATGTACTGCCGCGAGCTGTAGCTGGAATGAAGGATTTGAATTCCCTCGACGACAATTCCACCATTTCGCATCAAACTGAAACGGTTTTGTCGGCTTTGAAGGTGCCGCAGAAAGTTGCTGAAAGTGTAAGTTGGTTCCCTTTGTCTTTCACCTTTTCACTGATGTCTTTCCAGAATCCGCCGACAAAGAAGCTTCCGCCATTGGCCGTCGTCCAGGAAGAGCACTCTTTCGATCCCGGAAATGAAGTCTGGAAAGCGCCCATTCCACCGCCGCCCATCCCCATCCCCCAAACTGCATCTGATGACGTCGTTGTGATTACGCCGGACGAAACCGAATTCCCGCGCGACAACCAACGCAATCAGCGACGTCGGCCAATCGCTGAGATCTCGAAGGATGCGCCCTCTATATCGCCTGTGGCCAAACGGCGGAAAGAATCTCCGATCCCCGTGGAACCCGTTGCTTCGACGTCAGCTGCAGCGAAGAAGCCCGATGTTCCTGCCCCATCGAAAATGACGACCCGCCGAGAATCGAAAACATTGAGGCTATCATTGACATCGAAGCCTTCAACCGATGAAACGCTGACGTCCCTTGAAGCCAGCAACGCCTTCGTGCATAAACGGTTCATGTTGAGTGGGGTCAACACGGATGAGCGTCAAAACATTATGCAACAGATTCGGATGCTCAGCGGAACGATCCTCGAACAGCCAAGTGATTTTAAGATCGCGCAGGTAATCTTATGTTCGAAGCCGGCACGCACCCAGAAGCTGTTATCCGCGATTGCCGCTGGCAAGGTGATCTGTCACACGAGTTATGTCATTGCGAGTGCCAGGAAGGGTGAATGGCTTGATGTAAGTTGGACTTAACTTTGCTTTTTTCAAAGGTATTCATGATATTTCAGGAAGAGGAATACGAATTCGGCAACCCAAAGTCCTACCGCCACATCCGCGTACAGGATCTGAGTGCTTTGGCGAAACAGGTCGCCGAAGCTGGCTATCGATGGCGGAAACAGATTGTAAGTTTGCGTTATTTTGATACAATTGGCCTTTCGCAACAACTGGTTTCAGGAAATGATCGGCCACGGCGCCTTCTACGGCTGGAAAGTCATCATGTTCATGCCCCCAAACCGCGCCGAAGCCCTCGCCGAAGTGATCAAATGTGGAGGAGGCGAAGCTGTTCTATCGTGAGTTTTCAACACTTTCAGTTTTATTGTTTTTACTAACCAACAATCTTTTTAGCACGTCCGTATCGAACTCCCGAGCCCTCAAAACCTTCACCCACGTCATCATCAAAGGCCTCGAACCAGCGCGAGACCAGTTGACAACCCTCGGAAAGGAAGGTGTTCCCTTCTACACTGATAACCTCCTATCGGATTATCTGATTGGCGCAATTCCGGAAAAGGCCCTCGCAAAACACCATCCATGCCACATGGAATTTCACTGATAACTTTTTGTCTTTTTTGATGCTTTTGGTACATGTAAAGGTTGTGTACGCAGTGTTTTGGTAATTATGTGATACTTGTTTTGTGCTTTCAATTTTGGTTATCTGTATTGGTATTGAACTTTTTCGTTAAAACGTACGATTATTGGCATGTACGGTACTGTTAAGAATAAACTTGTTACCTAATGATTATGTCAAGTATGGAAAAAGTAAGTCTTTGCAAGTTTTTATTTTATTGTTCAGAGAAGAACATGAAAATAAGAGTGAAAGATATCGACAAAGAATAGAGTTATTCAAAATTTTGTTTGTTCATGGCTCTCTTCCGGGTTTCCATAAACACCATGTACTTGTCTGACGACCAGGATAAGAGTAGGTGTAGACGATGACCATAGCATCTAAGTATTTTGGGCAGCAATCAGCTAAGTCATCATCGTCCAATAACAAGCGACCGTTGAAAAGCTCTCCTAATTCCGAGTTGAAGATTTGAAGATCTTTAGGACCAAGCCGGTCTCTTATGGTAATGTGTAAATCGAAGCATTCTCTTCGTGCCTAAAATAGAATTAATCGTTACTAGACATGCGCGATTTTTAGCCAGAACCTACCCTCAACAATTGAATTAGATCGTCGACATTGATCGACTTTAGTTTAGCGACAGAAGAGTCAATATAAAGCTTAGTCAAACGATGCTTTTTGAATTGTAGAATGTCAGTTATCCAAGTGTCGGCGAAAACGGTACGGTCTACAGAGAAAACACGCATACGAGGAAAGGCCGAAATCACATCCAAAAAGTTCAAAAGGTAACTCTCATTAGTGTTGCCCGCGATTTTAACTTTTTCAGCATTCGAAAAAACCGTCGTTTGGTTCAACTTTTTAAACAAAGCACCCGAAAGATCGCAGTTCTCTAGAAACATGCAAGAAATGGAATGGAAACGGCGATCGAACGAATTTTGAGACACATCTTCCAAATTAGCGTTGAAAAAGGCAAACTCAAATCCACTGTATACAAAATTGTCTCTGTCCAAATCAATAGTTGCCGTTACGTAAGAGTAGTCCAAATCATTATTGGACATGGCTAGAATGCCATCTTGATATTGAAACCGAAAAGACCAATTGCCTTTCAGGGCTTGCATCGGTGGACAAATAGAAGGATTGCCAGCGGCAACTTGGAGATGGTAGCGTTCACTTGGGGTGGCAATTTTATGAAGTCGGCATCGGAGGCCATAGGGTAGCTTTGCGATGGGATACGGCATGATTAGATGAAACTGATGTGAGGTAGTAAACGACGAAAGCGAGCAAACCAGAGTATGCAAAAGTGCGAATGGTTCAGCTTGCTATGAGACTGCTATTTATGCTTTGGCTATTAATATCAATATGCAAATGTGCGTCTTTCAGGTGGACACGCCCCTTATACGCTCTCCAAGAAGGAACAGGGGCATTCGTGTCAGATCCCAAAAAGATTGAGACGCCTACATCCGACAATAAGGAGTCGAAACAAAAAAGTACTGTAACATTTTTGCAAAAAAATAAGTATGGTATCGAAGCAAGAAACTAAAAAGGTATCTTCCGATGCCGGGAATCGAACCCGGGCCTTGTGGGTGAGAGCCACAAATCCTAACCACTAGACCACATCGGAACTGACGTGGAACAAACAAATGCAATATCAGCCACATCCGTGTTTTGATGGTTTATCAGCACTGTTTGCAGTATGGCTTAGATAAAGTGATGAAAGCAACGCTCGGTATCAAGAAAAACATCTTCAAAATGAGGGGAACGGACTGTTTATTGAATGAAGCCGTAATGAACCAATGCTCACACTTTACAACTATGACACCTCATAACGCCTGTTTGGGACCCTCACTCACATCAGCTGAAGCCATTCAGTCGTATTTTTGATCTTTTTCTTTCCCCTCGACATGTATGTTTACGTCTCCGTGTCCACAATCAATTCTTATGTTGAGTTTATTCCTCCAAGTACCACAAAAAACAAAAAAACAACAACTCTGACGGTACAAAAAGTGCCAATTTAAAGGTGGTTACACAATTTTAAAAGAAAATGGTTACTGTGTTAGTGTAAAAAAGTTAGGTTAGGTTAGAGTGCCTCATTGAACGTCCAAAACCATTCACTGCTGTCGCTTTTGGTAGGCGTATCCATGCCTAACAGGCTTCTTCATATTCAGATGCGCTTCATAGCAATCGAACATCTTGCGCGATGCCCGGAAGCATTGTTCCGCGGTCGGACGATCAGTCACGTCGACGTTCATGCATTGGAAGGCGAAATAGTTCAACTGCTTCGAGTACAAGTTCATTGGCAATGGCAGAATCTCGCCGGCTTCGATCTTCTTGTGGAGCGAGTAGGCATTCTTGGTTTCGCCATTGAACGGTGACCGTAGGGTGGCCATTTCGTAGAGGAGGCATCCAAGGGACCAGATATCGCTCATAAAGTTGTAGCCGCCAGTGGCATTGCGCTCCGGGGACATGTAGTACTCGGTGCCTACGCGGGTGACGGCTTTGGCCGTGTTCTGGCTGAACATGCGCCCGAGGCCGAGATCACCGATTTTGACGTTGCCGTTTTTGTACATGAAGACATTGGCGGGTTTGAGGTCTGAAAAGGACGACTTTCTTTAGAAAAGGTTACGGTATTGATTGATTATCGATTGACTGACCCCGATGAAGAATCCGCTTCGCATGGAGGTCCTTGATGCCATGACAAATCTTGTGGAAGTAGTACCAGATGGTGCGTTCACTGAAGATCGTTCCGCGCTTCTGCATCTGGAGAATCTTGCCCTCGAGGTCGCCGTTATCCGCGTATTCCAGCGAGATATAGAGATGGTCCTCGACGAACGCCTCGAAACATTTGATGATGAACGGCGAAGTCACGGCTTTCAGCAGCTTTACCTCGGCGATGCACAGGGCTTTGAACTTGTCTTCGAGGCCGTCGATCTGCAAAAACATAACAATGAGTACATAAGACGATACAAAATTTCATATAAAAACTCACATCGATCTTTTTCAGAGCACAAACAACACCATTGGGCTTGTATTTGGCCTTGTAGACCTCGGAAAAGGCGCCTTCCCCGAGGAGAACCGTGAATTCATAGTTTTTCGAGGATCCCAGCGGCATCTTCGGCTCCGCTCTGGTAGTTGTGGTAGTGGTGGTGGACATATTTGACGGATACAGCAACGACGACCAGCGACCGTTTACGAGGCAATGCTAAATCGAGGACTGAGCCAGATCGCTGTGGTGGGCGATGGCGGGAGAGCGAGGGCCATGGCGGGGATGACGCAAAGACGGTCTACTTGATCGAACACTGCGCGAAAATGCCTTGCGGGCAGGTTTGACGCATGCGATTTGCGCGGCGGAGGGCCGCACATGGGAATGCGACAGATTGTACGATCAATGCTTGCCAGCTTTGAGCTCAACCTCTAAACTAGCCACAGACGACAAATTGAAAAATCACTACTTGAAATCAAAAGTAATGCTCAAAATCATCAAATTTTAAAGTACACCTTTCGTGGGCGTGGCAGTTTTCAATCTTCAAAGATGAAAGCAATCTGTTGCACATTTTGTGACATATTCTTTTACTTCGATCGCTTAATTTTGCTTTATTGGTGTCATCAAATTTAGTTTCATACCAAACAAAAACACTAAATTGAAAGACGGAAATTGATATAAACACAACTATCTTCAATACATTCAACTTGATTAAACATGCCGTCAGGTTGCCACGGATACACTTCTGGAATGCCAGCACAAGTGTATTTTTTAGTAATAGCCTCGCCCAATGATTCTTGTTTTGGCTGCGATAAGAAAAACCGGAATAAACGTGGCCGAACTGGTAATGACTGAAAACATAACTACTTTGCACGAGTAAATAAATACAAAAAATACTTTACCACTAAGTAATCAAACACCTCTAAAATCGCTTTATCCGGTATGTCGACCCAGTTAAACTGCATAGTTTGCGGACAAACTTGACTTTCACGAAAGGCAGTTGTCATGTTTTCGTCGTAGATTAAGTTTTTGATTCTTAGTCTTAAATTTACAGTAAGAAGAACAAACTGTTTGGTAACAAAATAACCTACGTGACTGTTTTACAGTGCGCCATCATTGGCCAAATTTCGGTAAAGAGCATCGGTTCACTCAAGTTGGCCGATATTTCAATTTCATTGTCAAAACTACTAAATTTCAATAAATAGATTAACTCATCAGGCGTAAGCTCTGCATTGTTTTCACTGTCATTCTTCGAGATGATATAAAGATCTTCCGCGTTAAAAGATATACGATTGTTTTTAAACCATGAAAGTTCACCAGAAGTCGCGACGGCGAAAGTACACCATGCACTGACAAAAACCGTTTGTTTTTTATATGCACCTGGTTCATAGTGTTTGATGGTACTCAAAAAAGTAGAACCTTGACAAATTTTATACTGAAAATGAATTTGTGATATTGAAAAAGCAAACATTAGAGGAATACGCACATTATTTATCAGGGCGACACTAGCATAAATTATATAAGGCATATGTCGATTAACCAGAGTAGTGAACAGCGGTGAAATCGCAGCATACTTTGAAGTATATGAACCATCGTAGAAGACTTTATCTTCGTAAGACACAGGAATCACGACGGGATGCAATTCGGCGAATCGTATAAGCCAATCGTATGTGAAACGTTTGATAGCATTAACGTTGGAGCTAAACGACATGGTAGAAATTGTGTAGAAGAGTCAACAACGAAGATTGAGCAAATGCACACTCCTTTCGCGGATATACAACATACAAGCTTCAATGCTGTACATATTGACTTGCACAGGCAAATATCGCATGTGCGTATAGTGTCTCATAGACCTGTTTATTCGGTACACTAGTAGTACATAGTAATCAGTTTCAAATTATGCAGGACTGATTTAAAACAAATTCGAAAGTCGAAAATAAAAACATAAAAAGAACATTCAAAATCATCAAATTTCAAATTACAAATTCCGCGGAACGAGCCGTTTTCGCGGCGAGAGTCGCTTTCCAAACAAACGCGCGAATTTATCAGTGCAGCTATTGATCGATGACGACATTGATTACACGCTAACTAAATGACAGATAAGTGACACTTTTCATGCAAATTTCTCGTTGTACACGTGTTTATTAACGGTAACACTGCTTTGAAGTTCACTTTTACTTGTCACTGTCTCGGTGACTGTCATTTTGGGCGTGCTAATCGGTGTTTTTGTTTTGCTTTTCGCTGGTCAAAACGACCTCCAATTGCCAGTTTATTGATTGTTTATCGCGCGCCTTATCGGTGATTATGATTTGCGAGTGCCTGGCAGCCGATCATGCTGGAGAAAGGCCACTTTTGAAACCGCTTATCACTGAACGCTTCCAAGCCGTTCAGTCGTGTGTCCGCGAACTCCTTTCTCGAACATTTCCGCCTCTTCTTCGCGTTTCTATAACCCTCTTTGAGCCAGCGCCCTCCCTCTGGCGGTTATCGACAAGTTTACCTTTCGGGGAACGTTTCCCGCTGCGCACATTACATACCCGCTCCCTATGTGCATCCGGATGTCCACATTTTAACCGGGGAATTGTCCCTGTATTTCCTTTCTGGCTGGCAGCAGTTTTTTGCAGCCGCGTGCTTGCATTCCTCCCTGTTCCTCTCTCTTTCCTTCAGTCCCTCTCCTCTCTCTTCCGCCGCGAACTGCTCTACTCCGTGCGAACGTGATCGTGTGACCAACCAATTTTACCGCCAACGGCCGGGGTCACTTTCGACCGACTTCATTCCATCTTTCCGTTTCCAGAACCTAGAACTTTGCCCGTTAATCCTAGCATGACACCCAGCGGGTATGGGCGTGGTGGATGTAAGTTTTAACCCCGGTAAAATTGCCATGTTTCCACTCATTTCCTTTCATTTTTAGACAGCGGCCATGGTGGCATTGATCGCGAGCGAGCCGCCGGTAAGCGTTTACCTTCCGTGAAAACTCGCATTTCCTATCATCATTCAAGATGTTTCAGCTCCTCCACCGCTTAATCTACCCCCACGGGGTGCTTATACTCCAACTCGAGGCGGTTTTGACCATCCAAACGTCGGAGTGCGTCCTATGTGAGTTTCGCCTTGAAAACATGCAGTTTTATATATATTTTTCGTCATTTTCAGGAACCGTGATATCCCACCTCCTTCTGCCAGCCGGGCTCCGTATGGTGAACCCATCGGAAACAGTTCTGGAGCGCGTACCTATCCCGATGTTGGCAGTTTATCGCTGAATGAAAGCCGTTCCCGAAGCCAGGAAGACGATTTCCAGCGTCAAAATGGTCGTGGTGGTCCACCTGCTCCTCCGGCCGGTCGTTATGGTGATCCGGAAGATGCTGGTGCTGCTCGTGCGCCGATGCCACGGGATGCCGATGATCGGGACTACCGTGCGCAACTTCCGCCATCGCTAGACCGTGCTGCTTTCAGTGAAGGCCGTCAACCGCCAGTGCCGCCGGCTGCCTTTGGTCGTGGTGATCCGGACCGTTCTCGCGATGCGTATGCGCCTCCGCCAACGTCTCAACGTCCATCTGAGGTTCCTGCACCGCCCGGGTACAACAGTCGTCCAGTTGAGACCAACATCCCGCCACCGGCTAGCTATAATCGGCCTTTGGATCCGCGTATAAATGCTCCGGTGAATCCGCCTGCGCCTCGTGTCAACGATCGTCCATCGCCGCCGAGCCAGCGTAATGGTTACGATGCTCCTCCTCAGCGTGGTCCCTACGAAGATCCTCGGTATGCTCCTCAGAGTCGCTATGAAGAAGAACGTCGTCCCCCGCCATCAGCTCCGCAGTACAACGACCGTGAGCCTACTTACAATGCTCCCCGAGGCGGTTACAATAGCCCGCGCAATGGCTACGATGCTCCTCAGCGTGGGCCCTACGATGATCGCAATGATTACGACAACCGTCGCCCTGTTTATGAACCTGCTCCGCGTGGCTACGATGCCCCCCGTCGCGACTACGATGATCGCTACGGCTATGATGACCGTCGCGGTCCTCCTCCCCCTCGTGGCTCTCTGATGGATCGCCCAATGTATGATTCTCGTCGCGGACCGTCCAATGACTATGACAATCGCCGTCCGAATGGCTACTCCAACGATCGTGATGGTCGTCCTTCTTACAATCCCGTTCCTCCTCGTGGCGGATACGGTGGTGCTCCCAGCTATGGCCGTGAACGTTCTCCTCCGAATCGTGGTTACAGTGGCGGTTATGGTCGTCCTGAAGCGCGAGGTGGTGGCTACGCTCGCAGTGGCGGCAATGACGTGCCTCTCGGTGGTGGTGGTAATAGCCGTTTCGCGAACAGCGGTCAGAATTCTCGTCAATTTGATTCGTATCATGGCAACGAGAATGGATGTAAGTGACTTCTGATGCTTCCTAGAAAATAAAAACTTCGCCATTTTCAGTCCGTCCAACCTTTGGCCAGAAGGAACGCGCTCCCCGTGACTACGTCCCCCATGAACGCCCTGTCGAGGAGATTTTCCAAGACGACAAAAACCACAGTGTCCACGATGGTGCCTTTCTGTCCCAGGATGCCGATATCGAAGTTCTAGGTTCTGACAACCTTGCTAAAGTGAACTGCGAGTATGTTTATCCGCCCCACATTCCTTTTATTGTCATTCTTTTGCGCTCTTTTCAGAAAGTGGGATGAAATGGAGCTCCATCCAAAGATCCTCGAAAACATTAGCAAATCCGGATACCTTTACCCTCGCAAGATCCAACAGTACACCATCCCGTACGTCTTTGACAACTTCGACATCATGTGCCAGGGTGAAACTGGAAGCGGTAAAACTGCGGCCTTCTTGATCCCCACCATCCACAAGTTCCTCCAAGACAAGGAAAGCGGTGCCTGGAAGTGGACCAATCGCCCGTACTGCCTCATCATCTCACCGACTCGTGAACTCGCCAATCAGCTGTACCTCCAAGCGAAGAAGTTTGCCCACGGCACCTCATGCGTTATCGAACGCGCTTATGGCGAGATCAACGTTCGTGAGAACATCCGCCAAGTCTCCAAGTGTGACATCCTGATCGGCTGCGTCGGGCGTTTGATGCATTTCATGACCGGTGGCGACCTCCAGTGCCAGGACATCAAGATGCTGATCATTGATGAAGCTGATCGTCTGTTCGGAGATCAGCATGACCAGAAGTTCTTTGAGATCTTTGGATGGCTTCCTGAGGTACGTCTTTACATATCTTTTGCAACGTTTTACATTGCCATTTCAGCGTTCCAAGCGCCAGACCCTGCTGTTCTCCGCGACCCTGCAAGATCGTGTCATCCAGTCCCTTGCCAACGATCACATGAAGCCGGATTGCATCAACATTATGGCGAAGAATCAGTCCAACTCGCGTGTGACCTACCTCATATACGCCGCTGAAAGCGAGTTAAAGAAGATGGCCATGTTGACGCAATTTCTAAGAAGCACGATGAAGGACGGTGCGAAGCCGCGATGTCTGGTTTTTGTCAATCAGAAGTCGAAGACTGATCCTGTCTCCGTCGCGTTGAGCGAGGAAGGCATTGCCGCGACTACCATCCATGGTGATCGTAGCCAGGATCTCCGTGAGGAAGCCCTCAACGACTTCCAGAAGGGCAAGAAGCAAGTTCTTGTCGCTACCGATGTCTGCGCTCGTGGTGTTGACATCTATGACATGGACTATGTGAGTTTACTCTTTTTTTGGTTTGATAACGCTGACTTTTGCCATTTCCAGGTCGTCAACATGGACTTGCCCCGCGACAAATCGACCTACATCCAGCGATGCGGCCGTACCGGACGTCTGAAGGAAGGCTATGCCGTCAGTTTCTACTACGAGCCCACTGATCGCCTCCTCGCCCCCGATATTGCTGCCATTCTCGAAAACAGCCATCAAGCTTCGCCCGAATTCCTGCACAATGGCGTCCGCCCTGGTGATTGCGGTATTGCCGAGATTCCCGAACGTGAGCAGCGTCAAAACATGGCATCCCCATCGAACGTGAGTGCTGCCTCGTCGACTTCAACTGCCCGCGCTGCCTCTGTCTCGACGCCGACGCCGGCCCCGGTTATCCATGACCCGACGATCGCTGACGGCTGGTAGTAAGTCTGAGAAGTCTGCCAATATTGTTTGAATGCCCTCTCATTTGCTACCCCATCGTTTTCCACGTTTCTCCGTTCTCGATGCGTTTTTGTGTTGAGTCTGCCCATCGGGCGTTTCTGTATAGAAGGCGCTTTTAGGGATGCTTATATTTTTATATAACATCCCTCTGAGTTGCCTTTTATTTTGTTTTGTTTTCAAGCGTCTTTTTTGAATCTCCTAGCCGCATTCACACGTTTCATGAAATCTAGAAGCTCAAATGTCGCTTGTTTTAATTAAGAGTTTTTTCTCCTATTTGATAAGACGTTTTGAATGTTATGCTATTCTTTTTAAAATTTGTTTTTCGATGTTTTTCTCGTCCCCATCTTTTGAATTGTTTCTTTGTTGAACTTTTGATTGATTTTTTTGGATGCATGACCCGTTAATTCCATAAATTCCGTTTCCATAGACGTCTGTCATTATTCTTGCCCTTCTCTTCATGTATCCTCCCTTTTATCTGATGTAATTCCGTCCTAATCAAGTTCCCACGAGTCGATATTGTAATTCTGAATTGCTGTTACCTCGATTCCAAGTGTATTATTACTTCCCGCGATTGTCTCACTTGGAATCCCCATTCCAGTGGAACTTTCGCAATACTTGGTCTCGAGCATTGTGCAATTTGGTATTACAAAGTCTTGTCGTGACAGTTGTCCCGGATTTGTTTGGTTCGATTTGTTGTTTCTGTTTCCGCTATGAAAAAGTCAAAAATAAAGAAAAAAGGCCTTCTTGGCCACCCAAATGTTGTGTTGGTGTGAAGTTTCTTCAAGTTAGTGAATGCTCGCAAGTTTATTGATACAAGGACATCAAGTTATGTGAATGCGTTGAATACTGGTAAGTAGGGATGAGTCGAATCACTGAGGACCATTGCCAATGGGGCCGAATCCGGCTTCACGCTTGCCGTAGTAGCCGTAGGTGTAGGGGTAGGCATAGCCGGAGTAGCCGTAGCCATAGGCCGCCGGGTAGTAGTACTGGGCTTCGGCGATGGCCATGATGCAGGCAAGGGCGACGAGGCAGATGAGGACAAGCTTGGCAGACATGGTTCTTCTGGGGGTAGGTGGAAGATGTAGTCGATCAGGCCGGAGTGATGCTTCAATCCCGAGGAGATGGGCTTTATATACTTTTGAGACCTGGGACGGATTCGGCGTCTATTTGTTTACCTTGAAACGTCAAAACTCGTCCTTCCAGAAGTTGAAGCATTCAAAGGGGCGGGGTCGACCGACGATCGACAGTAAAACACAATCAAACCCGAACCTGCAATTGTTTGCAAACTATGCGCTTGCAAAATGCGTCGTCGTTGTCAATCAAACACCTACCTCTTCATCGGAACCGCCGCAGAAAGTCGAGATGGCATCCATTATGTGGAGATTCAAAAAAGTTATTCCAGAAGCGATGGAATCAGACAAAAAAAGTTGCTCCCCAAGTCAAATGCAAATAGAAAAGAACCGTTTTTACGGAAGCGCAGACTTTTTGACACATGCGAGTAAACAAGCCCAAGGTGCTAACGCATAGTATATAAGGGCCCGGCTTGTCGAGAGTCAGACACCACTCACTGATCAACTACATCCATCCATCTTCCACCCAACCCCCAGAAGAACCATGTCTGCCAAGCTTGTG
>KB455537.1:85560-105687 GCA_000341325.1 Panagrellus redivivus | reverse complement strand
TACGCACATGCTATTTGTTTGTCCGTGTGGCGAAATGCGCACGCAGCGGGGCATCTTTTCCGACGGGGCATCTTTACACCCAACCCGCCAAAAGTGAGAGACAAAGCTGATTGTGACGGTGGGTGTTCGAGGCTGGATGGGAGGTGCGTTCGGCGGGGCGGGAACGAACGACCGACGGAGGGTTTCGCGCGCGATTTGACACCGCCTTCGAAGGACCTCGAGAAAGGCTTCGATTTTGGTGGTGATACAATGGGAGAAGTAGCCTTGGGGAAGGTGGGAAGTTTTTGACGACCTTTAGTAACCTTGTTTAATGTCGAAGAGTAAACATTGAACCATTTATTGAGAAATTGGCCCCCAATACAGTACTCCTTTGGGCTTGAATATTGCAAATTATCGGAAAAAGGTGAAAAACGGATTACACACTTTATATAGTACGCAATATTATTGATTGATTGAAGTATTAATTGTACTGGTCGACCAATTTTTGCGTCATTTCGTACTGTAGTGCCCACCATAACGTTGCGCGATCGCTTTTTCCTGCATCATTTCACTTTCAGTGCTTCTTTTTCAGTTCACTTATTTAAATACCGTACTCTACCCATGCCTTACCCCCTCGCTAAACTTCCTTACGGTCTTCGACGCCGTCTAAGCGAGCTCACCACCCCACGTGAACGCTACAACCTTCAAATTGCCGCTGGCACTCCATCCATTTGTCCGCCGAAACTTCAAACTGTAATCCAGGAAAACCTTGATTCCTACAGTATAGTTTTCTTTGGAGACGACGAATATACCGCGAAAGGTATTGTGCATCAAAAATTGCAAACCGATAAGCTTGTTTCTGTCGATTCGGAAGTTTGTTTCCACTATTTAGGGGTTCAACACATGTCGTTTGACTTTATGAAAAGGCTAGTGTTAAACCCTCATTCTATTGTTCTAAATTATTGCAAAACAAATCCTTCTTTCTACAAACAGTTATCCACTCTGATGGCCACAACAAGCGTCAAGTGTATTCGCATTTATCCCAGATACCAAAAAACTTCAATTGAAAGTTTGTTTTCTGCATTTCCTTATTTAACAAAGATAACAATGCTCCACATTCACTCCTCAACGTGGATGGCTGACGTGACAAAGTTCCAAAACTGCAAAATGCAACAATTGGATGTATGGGGTACATACGAAAACATTGGACTTTTTACTGCAGACGAAATTGTTGCGTTTTTAAAAGTGAGTTTTGTTACGATTTTAAAAATTAGCAATATTCTTACTAAATATATTTCAGCTTCAACAATCCGATTTTAAACTTACAATTAATTTAACTTCATTCGATAGCAAATATATAAGCGGATTACTTGCAGTTCTAAACAGTGTTTTTAGAAAAGCCAAAAACAGTGATTTCGCGTCAGTGATACTTAAGTACGATATGAAACGTTTGCTGTGCTTCACTTTCTAAACCACTTTTCGGTACTCTTTGTAAAATTTCGATGATAAATATTTATTTATTAAATGAACTTGACACTTGAACATGAATAATATTGGGAAAGACTTCATTTCATAAATCTGAAGGGAATATTTGGAGAGATGAGACCGATTGGGATGGAGAAAGCACTGCGCTTTCGACGTTACAAAGGAAATGGCGTCACAAAAATGGAGGAAGAAGAATGCGTTGTCTGTTTGAAGTTTGCTAATGTGAAGTGAAGGCGAGCTTTTTTCACCAGATCCATCGCTTCGATGAACAGATCGCCGCGAATGCGAAGGAAATTCCGAGTAGTACGGCAAAGATGGAGGCAGAGACAAAGGCATTTACACAGTAGAGGTCTTCGGTGAGGATGCTGGCATTGGCTTTGAGCCTTGAGGGGACATCGGCGACGGGTCGGGATTCGTAGGGTGGGAGGTCGAAGGCGTCGAGGGTTTCGATCCGTTGAGATGCTACATCCATAGTCGTTAGAGACAGTGAATCGAAGTCATAATCGAATTTCCTAGCCCGAGGCGCGATAGGGACATGTCTCCGCCCACGCACAGGGTCCGCGCAACTTGGCCTGGAGCACACACTTCCGGGTTCTTTAACTGAGATGGACACCTGGCATTGGAAGAATAGAGCTGATCTGTCGGCATATTTGAAGACATGAGCCTCCTGACCGGCCATCAAATCCGTCGGATACTCCAAATTGTTCAACACATGTCGATCGATGGCACACCCACGCGTATCCAGCATTTCAAATGTGTCTCCATTGCCATCATCGACGAAGCACGAGTGAACTACCATACAGAAGGTGTCAATCGTCTCACTATCACATGTAAATTTATGGTAAACCTGCTGTCCAACAGTTGCAAAGCTGACCGGACTGCCAGAAGGCCCGCCATCCAGGACATCGTATCTACAAATCGGCATCGGCACAAGTTGCGTCACAAAAGCCGTCGTCAAATCGGAGACTTCAATGCCCTGCGACACGGTCTTATCGGCTTCCATGTAGAAGCACTGCACATGATACACTCGATCCACTTTCGTCACAAACTGAAACGGTAAAACGGTCAAATCTCGAAGTCATCACAAAAAGTGAAAGTTAAAGTTAAAAAAGTCAACCACAATGACAGGAGGGCGTTTAGAAAAGAAACTTACAATCGGATGGAAACTAATGACAATTGTTGTCGTCGCAAAAATGCCGCGGGGGTTCCTGCAAGTGGAAAAAAGTTAATTATCTAATTAATTCTCTTTTTTAATTGCAAGGCGGTTGCGTGCACCCGGATGAGTTTTTCGGTCACTTAAATTGTCACTATTAAGGTTAACTACACTTTCGTTTTCTATTTTGGTGGGAAAAAGGAAGGGTTTCGAAGTGGGCGAGATGAAGGAAGTTGAAATGGGGGTGATTTATGGGTTCAAAATGGAGTGTTTTCGTGGTTGAAACACTAATATTGATAGAACTAAAGTTATTTTTTGACAAAAAGATTTGAACAGTTTGTGCCAAAACGATTTTAAAGTTTTAAAAGATAGTTAAAAGTAAAAAATATTGGTGTTTTAGGTGTAAATTACCCATTTAGATGGCCAAATTCCAAAAACTCACAATGACCGTAATCTCTGGACCCCACAAGAATCAAAATTAAGTGTAATTCCAGTAATTTGTCGACCAATCTGCTCATTTCGACAATCCTGGTCGTCGTGATGGCCTTTTACGAACAATCTGCCGTTGAATGGGTTCCTGCAACGAAAACCGTCATCCCTGTATTCAAAAAAGATAACAAACCTTGTGGTGAAAGTGATCTGCATTCCATTTGGTCCGCATTCAATCTCTGGATCGCCCTCAACGCCGTTATCGACTGGGATTGCCTTTACAAAGCCCACAAAAACGGCAAATACCACGAAATTTGCGCAAATCCACATGATTGAAGTTCGCTCCAGAAGGCAGTGCACGCCCTAAAAGTGGTAATTGGTAAGATTCTTCCGAATTGATAAAAACGCGGAAGAGTGATTCAAATATGAGATTTGAAAAAAGCGGGAAGTAGACTGCTTGGCGTCATCGATGACCCTCTACGATCCTGGTCCTCCGGCTTCATAGCCTTTATAGGTGATCACGATCGAGCGTAATCAGGTCGCTGTGCCCTCCCACTTTTTCAGGAAGCGTGTTTGTGGTTGTTGGAGAAGTGCGCGGACGCCGCCACTCCGGAATGCCTTGATGCTTGTGGTTGCGCCGAAGATGAACAAGTTTTTGCTTCGTCGTCGGTTTCACTGTGCTATCATCTTGTGCGCGATAAGTGAAAACGAGTGAGATTTCGACTTTGGGAAGAAGACGCTCTTACTTGCTTCCCCCGGGATGGGTGTCAATAATCCTGAAAAGTGAAAGTGAAAAGTGATCCGATCATTCGCCACTTCGAGATATCCGACTTGACTTTGACACTGACAGCGTCTCTGTTTTCCGGAAAAGCGTCAGATGCATGCATCTACGCGTGGTGATCACCCTTTGAAAGGTCGCCCAAGGGCACGAGATGCTGCAGGCAAGCTGGAACCGAAAGGATGCAAAACCTGAATCGACTTTCCCGGAGGCGTTGGCTTACTGATAACCACCGAGCCGGCAGATGGATTATACTTTCACGCTTTTGCAAAACTTGAGTATGGGAAAGCGGCGCTTGTTTACATGTCGGTTCTCATTCTTCGAGGTCACACTCCATGATCGGAATCTTCAAGGATGCGGATGCGCGAACGGGATTCACATAATCTTGAAAAAAATAAACTTTCACACGTTTATAATCGTCGAAAAAGCAAGCACCAATAAGTCTATAAACCTTCCCAATGTCTATCAGTGTTCACAAAAGCTGTCAACTTATCAATACAGTAATCCTGGCCAATAAATATGTACAAAAAAGCTAGTCAATCTCGACACTGTGCCGTTCCTCGATGGTCATTTCAACCTGATTGTGATGGGTACAGTGAGCCGGGTCCTGGACACACGGAAGAGGGCCATTATCAGTGCTATTGTCGACGACATTGGAAATCTGTCTCATAGCGAGATTGAAGTCTTCCGGAGCATCGGCATAGACGTGATGGCCCGCCGTGATCGCCTTGATGTCGACATAGCTTCGATTGAGGATGTTCTGGATCTCGTACATGGGTTCAGGATCTACCCACGAGCGTGTTCCATACACAAAGGTCACTGGCACGGTCTGTTTCAGGTTTCCGAATCTGCAACAGAATGTCATTTTATAACTTTTTAGCTGATCAAAGACGAAAACGCCCTGCCCTCTAAACCCAAAAAGCCGATAAAAAACGAACCGTTTAATCATAGGTCGTTTCGCCCATCCAAACCCTTGCGTCATGTTCTTGAAAGCGAATTCGCCTGTCGGATTCCGGGCATTGATCTGGTAGATGTAGTCATAGATGGCATTGGGGTCGTCGCTGAAGCTGTTGTACCGGGTGCCGAGATCGGGGCGGAGCTTGCGCACGATTCCGGGGCCTGAAATCACAAAATGAAGGTTTTATTTGCCTCAGCTAAACTACCCAAACCCTCTGGCACCCCTTTTCAAACCCATTTCAAACCGAAAACAAAAATGTGCGTCCGTCTTTACCATTCCCTTTCCACCCAGTACTGACCACATTTCGAACCGTTTTCCAGCACGATGTCGTGGCCGAGTGGTTATGGCGATGGACTGCTAATCCATTGGGATTTTCCCGCGTGAGTTCGAATCTCATCGACATCGAATTCTTTTTTCGATTTTTTCATAAATTTTAACAGAATTCCCAACCCTCAATTAATTGAAAAAGTAACTAACCATAGGGTCCTGCCAGCCTCAAAGTGCTCAACGGATTGAAAAACGACAGGATGGTGCCGACCAGTCGGAAGTACGGGCTCAACTTGCTCTGAAACTGATAAGGTTTGCATTTTATAGTCATAAATCAGCAAAGGTAGTACTTGTCTCTCATCACTTCGCTCCGAGAATCCCCATGGATCGACGAGGACGAGATGCCGCACTCGGCTGGGGTGTTCCAGGGCGTAGGAACTGGCAATGTAGCCGCCGAATGAGTGCCCGACCAGAATCATCTTTTCAATGTTCATCGATTTCCGCCAGTCTTCAATCGATTGAACGAATTCCAATTCCGCAATGGTCGCATTATCGTTGTAGCGAGGCCGCGCGGACCGTCCAAATCCGAGCAAATCGATGGCATGGACAGGCCTTGTCGATGCCAAAGCATCCAGATTACCGGCCCAGATGCCGACACCCGCACCGAATCCATGCAGCAAAACGAAGGGGGTCTTGTCTTCGGGGACGTGTTCACCCTTCACGGTGACAGTATAAATGTGGCTGTTCCAGAGCCGGACAGGCACGAATCGGGCGAGAAGCTTGGTCGCGACGCGTTTGAGGAGCTTGCCTTCGACTTCGGCCAGTTTTGTCGGGTCATAACGGTCCCAGCCAAGGAACTTCAGGAATCGGGATCCTGAACCATCGCGACCAGCTTGGATAGCGACTTGTTCGCTGACTTGCTGCTCGGCGGCAACGGCGGTCGGAGTGTCGGGCTGGTGTAATGGATCCATGGGGATGGGTTCAGGATCCGAGGAGACCGCCGACGAGGATGCCGAGATGGTGGGAGGGTCGGGCATACTGAAAATTTAGAAATTTCAATGGAATTTTGGAACTTTTGGACATGAACATGGTGGGTGGTCTCGGCGCGAATGTTAGGAAGCTGTTTCCACCGCTAACTTTTACAACTGTTGTCTTCACGTGAGTTAAAAATTTTTGTTATTAATTGTTTTAAGGTTTAGTTTGGGCTTGTAATAGCTTTTTGAAACTTCTATTGACATACTAAATCGCTATTTGGTCCCGACGCGAAAGTTGGGAACTTGATTAAAACATAACTTTCAAAAACTGTTAATCTGAAGAAAAGTTGAAATTTTTGTCTACTTTAAGTGTTATGTTTCAATTTGCAGTTTCAACCAATTTCCACACCATTTTTGCCATTTTAGACCCACAAAATTTCAAATTCAACCAAAATTCGCTTTGCTCTTTGACCCCAAACTTTCCAAACCCCAGCTTCCATTCATCCCAGACCTTATGTACATAAACCCATCGTAATGCTAGCCCCCGTTTACACCCCTAAACCCCTAAAGCATTTCTCAAGGCCCGTCTTTGATTGCAAACACCCGCTTTTTGTCCTTCTATTTGCACCCCCAATCAAAGGCCTTGACCTCCAACACCACCCTTATGTATGTTCAAACTTTTGGCGGCTCCCGATTGCGTAAAAAACGGTTTCGCACATTTATGAATGTGTAAAATGTAAATCGCGTTGTCGGCAAGCCAAGGTATGAAAATTGGCTCCGTTGACCTCAAAGAGTTACGGAAAAAAGTGGTTGTAAAAGGTTAAAATGGGCAAAAAGAGTTAAATTGGGAAACACTTTCAATGTTGTTGACACAAAAAAAGACGAAAAACGGCAGATGGAAATAGTAAAGTCAGATGTTAGGTCGGGATCGATTGGATTTTAGGTTCACATCACTCAAAACTTACAAAAACTGTTGCTTTTGAAGTCGGAAATGCCTTTCAACGCGATTTCGGCGGATTTGGATCAGAAATTTACGCATAAAACGGAATAAGAGACGCTGGGGAAGACAATCTTCACGTGATGAAAATGAACAAACTCTGGCCCGACGGCGGGCTACGTTGAGTGGACTTTATAGTCAAACAGACTATGTTGTGTTGAAATTTGTTGAACCGAAAATACGTGAAAGATAGCCAGGCGAGAAGGCATAAGGGCGGAGGTTGTGGAAATCGGTAAAAAGCATGACTAGATGGCACAAAAGAGTGACAAAGGAGTGCAACCAGGGGGTCTCTTACGTCGAACGCAGACGTTTGCTCTGCATGTCTGCTTCTTCGGGTTGGTGGCGGGCTCGGGGACAGCAAGCGAACGTCCACGGCCAAACTACAATGTGCAAAAAGAGGTCTATGATGTGGTGTTCATGTGAAAGGGGTCGGATGGGTGCATCTATCGGGATCGATCCAAAGGTCGGTTGATTGGGTAATGAAATCGGGGAATTCGTCATTTCGAATTGAAACCATTTTTCTATTACAAATAGTGTGTTACGCAATCAAAAAGTACAATTAACAAAAACAGTTTTAAAAATTTCAATAAAAATAGAAATTAGCAAAAAAAACAAAAACTAGAATAGATTTTTTTTCACAGAATTCTCTGAAAACCCCCTCAACCTTGAAACAGTCAAACTTCTAACTCTCAAACCGTTTAGAATCACCCACACTATTCATTGACACCTTTTAATTGATAGTTTATGCACTTTCAAACCGGCACCCTACCACTTTCATTCACAACTGTGTTTTTGCTCCTGAGCATAGGCAACTTTTATCTTCAATAAGTTCGACAAACCTGTAACTGTAAATTAACCCATTTCAATGGCTGCCAAGTGGATACTTACGCCGTTAGAATTCTGTGAATCATTCAACAGGTTACCGTCATACTTTTACTTTTACTTTTGCCTTTACTTTTCATTTCTCACTTTTGATACCATAGTCGTGTTTTGGAAAATGGAGTCCATGTTGTCAATGTCAATTGCAGCTGAATACGTACACATTAATAAATATGTAGTATTTGAACAGAAAAGTCGTGCAAATTTGAATGGCACCGCGCCGGGTGCGTCGTAAAGTATGCCCATTTCGGGTTACCTGACGACGACGACGGCTGGCGGCATGATGAAGGTGGCATGGCGCAAGGATGTCATTAGGCTATACTTGTCTGGGGTAAGAATGGATAAGTAATTCGGATAGGTGGCGTCTGATGTGTGACAGTGTGTTTTTGGTAGATTGAAGTTGGTTGATATTCGTGGATTTGGATGACATGTTTTATGTTTTTCATGGGTGAAATTTTAATTTTAACTTTTACTTAAGTGTCTTTTGGTCACCGTTGTCCATTTTGAAAGTTTTTTGGTTAAAAACTATATCGAATTTTACCCTTTTTAAACCCTCGAAGTCGTCCAACACCTCGCCACATTGCGAATCCCATTAATTGCTGTCCGCAATTAGCCGAGGGCAAAATCAAAGCCCTCAACCGATTCCATATTTGCGTCGTCCACGCTTCCTTGAAGGTCAGGGTCGTCCCAGATGACTGCGTCGACCCTCGCCTGTCCCGACAACTCCCATCATTTGCCGGTCGAACGCCTTCTGCGTGGCACGTTCCTCCTTTGTCGCCCCGGCTTCGCAGACGCGCCCCATCCGCCGCCATCTTCCTCAAAAACTGATTGATCCACCATCGTGTCATCCTGATTCGAAATGAAGACAAGAGCTCGTAAAAAAAGAAGCGGAGGAGGATCGCGAGGGGGATCCGGAAATGAACAAATCCAATGAATCAAGAAGGAGCGCGTGTCCCGCCTCCCCGCTCAACGCAATTCTTTCTTTTCATGAATGTGTTAGGCGTTTTTTGCGTGAAACGATCAGGCTTGCTTCGCCGTGGAATCTTGTAATCGGTAGCGTGCCTGTGGTCGTCGTCGTGATCAGATCAAGAGGACCGTCGCTTTGAGGAGTACGTCAGCCTCGCCCTCAAGCGATGGCGTTACATTTGCGTGGGCGGAGTTTTGATGAATGCATGGTTGTGAAGATGGTTGTAGGTAGTTGGTAGTAATAGCTCGCCCAATGCATCAGAATTGCGTGGTCAACGCCAAGTGAGCCTTGGCTACTGGCCTTTGATGGCGTCAGTCAAGCGCGCTCTGATCCCATTCCAGCCCTCAAAGACCTCCAGAAGCACGCGCAACAGCCAAAGATGAGTCCATTAGGGAGGAAGGCTTTGATTGACGTCCTCGACCACCCATGTTCCACTTGTTTTTTAGCCTTTTCTTCATTCTGAAGCCTTGTTTTTGCTCCACCGTGTCTCCAATTTCCAGAATCACGCAACAAAAGTGCTTCAAGAAACCCCAGATTCACCTTCCTTTTCCAAGTACCCTCAAAACCCCCAGAAGCAAGCTACCAAACTTGCTAACCTTCACCTCCCTCATCCTAAACTTATAAAACGTGTCTCCATCCATCCGATGGATGGGTTCCTTCCGCCAGTTTGCATCTCCACGCTTCACAGACACTCCAAACAGTCCACATCGCTTTTCTTTTGTACCCCTACCTAAGCGTGGCGTTTTTGTCCTTCAAAAAATACCGTGCACTTTGCTCAAATAGCAATTTTAACCGATTTTCATGCATTTGCAGACCACCCACATCAGCCATGTGGGCCTCATTCGCGGTATTTTGTATCGCCCTCATATCGGCATCAGCTTCAGCGACTTCTAAACAGTTCCACCTCGACCCAGAACACTGCAGCTTCTCCAGCGATCGCTACAGTGTCCAATGGGCCTACGAACCCCACAGCAAGAATGTCGTTTTTGTGTTGAAACAACGGAGCGAATTGAAGAACTTCTGGACGGGAATCGGATTCGGGGATCGCAAAAAAGTAAGTTTCTGAATACTTTTTTGATTGTTTGAAAACTTGCGTGGAAAAACGCACGCAGTTTGATCAACGGAAAATATGCGCAATACTTCCGAGGTCAGAGGGTCGAGTGCCATTTTCAGACGAAACCCATTTCTTTTTTTCTGTCCATTCACGAAAAAAATGTTTGCACAATCATCTTTCGGGCGGATAACCGATTTAAAAACGAAAGTTCAATAAAAAAAATCCATCGAAATATAAGATTTTTTGAAATCTTTGATTTTTGATTATCAAAATCTCAACTAATCAAAGTCCACCCAACCGGTTGCATAATAACATCCCAGCAATCTGCGTACGTGCCAATTTAAGCACAAATATGCCGGTTTGACAAGTTATAAAACACTGGCAAGGCCTTCCGAGGTGATGTCTGCGTCCTTCCTGGAATGGCGGATGACCTTCCCAGACGCAATGTGTTTGTTGCGCGAACAAGGAGTGTGCACACTGTGGAGCTCATCTATTGTAATTCTGAAGAAAATCCGGAATCGAAGGAATTCTTTTTTGTGTCTTTTTTGTCTTGAAATATGTGGGGAAGAAACAAAAAACGTCTGACTGCATTGTCAAGCGCTTTGAGGGTCGTTTTAAATGCGTTTATCCGGGTTGAAATTGGATGGCAGGGGTCCGGTGTTACGTCTAATTGGAGGTGTTGTTGATCGGTGGTGACAGATTGCGCGGGGAGAAAGTGAAAGTGAATCGGGATCATGTTGAGGGGGCACTTTTGCAAATTTGTTTTGTTTGCATGAAGTCAATAGACTTTTTAAGAAAAAATGTTAATTTTTGTTCAAAAAGAAATACAAAAAATAATTTTCAAACTTTGCAAAAAATTTAAACTTCAAATCAACAAAAACACTCATATTAAATCTCAAATGAATCTACCGATTACTCAACTTATCCCATTTCCAAGCTCACTTTTCTCCCTTAAAAGCTAGATTGCGTATTCAACGAAGACCAAAAATGGCTTAGGCATCCGCCAACCGGTTAAAGACAGTCGCCTACGCGTTTATCCCTCAAGTGCACTTGCGCATGGCTCAATCAAAGCAATGCGCTTCCGAATTGTTCCCTTTTTGATCCAAGTTGCCTAATGTCATCCTTGGAAGTTGGAGGGGTAAACAAACAACTTTCAAAAACGTGAATCACCAGCATAATGAAAGACTTATGACTTTTTTGAAATGATGTCAGCTCGATAAGGGTTACATTTTTTGATAATGCTAGTTTTTCAACACCTTTGAAATTGAAATTTTTAAATTAAAGATGGTCAATTACAGGAAGTGATCGATTTCATCGGTGTCTTCGTGAAAAATGGTCAAATCGGCATCGCTGACACCTACATTAACCCAGATGAAGGCACAATCCATCCAGATGCGTCTACAAACGTGCAGTCGATCGCCTTTGATTATGATGTCATCAATAAAACGGTGACGGCCAAATTTGCGAGGAGTTTGAAGTCGCCGGATATCGATTTTGATCGGTCCCTCGACAAGTGTATTGTGAGTTTTTGACTTTTTGACTGTTTTCATTGACAAAAACCAACTTCCAGACCTTCAACTTCGCTTACCGTGGCGGCCGGATCACCCGTGCCGACATCCGTCCTGACCTGGATGAACTCATTGAAAAACGTGTTTGTGATATCGCCAAGTACTGTGAAGTCGACCTGCATTCGACTTCCACCACTGATGAGCCTGTCCGAGCCCCGTCAACGCTCAAAGATGACGACGATGACCACATTGCGCCGATGGTCATCCAAGAAGCGATGGCGGGCGACAGTCGCGAAGCTGGAAGCATCAAAGATAAGCCGGAAAAACCAGAAATCGCGGCTAGTGTTGATATTTCGGGAACCGGAGACCCCTGCAGCTTTACTGGTGCCGGTTATACGGTGGATTGGACGTATGATCCGGATACGGATTTGGTCGATTTCGTCATGAAGCATAGGGTTAGGGATGGGAAGTGGTGGAGTGCTGTTGGTATTGGGGACAACATGAGTGTAAGTTACACTTTTTACGCTTCTGGAAGTCATGAAAATCATAAAATGCTTCCAGGACATGGATATTGCCATCATTTTCGTCTCCTACGGTCGTCCCAAGCGAATCCGCGACTATTTCTCAAACAGTTACGGTGTTCCGACCCTCGACGAAACTCAAGATTGGACTCTTAGCAAGCTCCGAACCAAATCCGTTGATGGCATGGTCGAACTTGGCTTCTCGCGAAAACTTGAAACTGATGACCCGAAAAAAGATCGATCCCTCGATGGATGTGTGTTGTTCCAGTTTGCTGCGAATGCTGGCCATTATAGCACCGGCTTTGAAGTTCGAAAACACGAAGAATGGCCAGATCTTTACAAGGCTTGCGATATCAAGAAGAAGTGCATCGTGAAGGACGCTGATAAACACGGACTTCCAGAAACCAGCGACAACTTGGATGAATCTACTGAAGACGAGGAGGTTGAAAATGTTGTGGTAATGGACAAACGGGCAAAGAAACCGAAGCCTGAGGAATCTGAAGCCGAAGAAATTGTGGAGGAAGAGACTGTGACGAAGAAGCCGAAGAAGGGCAATGGCAATGGCAATGGAAAGAAAAATAACAAGAATAACAACAAGAAGAAGACAACGACGACAGCAGCGCCGACGACAACGGAAGCGACGACGACGGAATCAACAGTTGATGAAACATTGGCGGCTGATGAAGTGTTGGAGGGCAAATCGGGCTCGCTGGATGAAATGGATGAGAGTGCCACGACGAATTTGATTATTCAGAGCGAGTTGAATGGGCTTTCCACCACGACGGCCAGTGAAAGTGAGGCCACGGACGCGACAAATGTAGCTGTTGAGGGTGCTACGGCGGCCCCAGAAGCTGCAGCTTCAGAAGCCGAAACGATAGTAGCTTCAGAAGCTCAGACTACAGTGGCTTCAGAAGTACAAACAACTGTGGCATCTGAGGAATCGACAGCTGCTCCAGAAACCGAAACAACGGTAGCGTCTGAAGGGTCTACGGTCGTCCTTGTCGTTGAACCGCTAGCCTTTGAAGTATCCTCAACAACCTCAGAAGCCAAAACAACATCATCACCATCCGAAGCAACAACAGTCTCTGCAGTTGAAACCACTTTGCCTGAAGCTAAAGCATCTGAGACTGCTGAATCATCAACACTACCTTCGATTTCGTTTGATTTGCCAGGCGCTGCCACGACTACAGAAGCGCCGTCATCTGAAGAATCGACAGCATGGACTGAGCGAACAGTTCAGTTTGTTACTTTCACATATCCGCCCCACATTATGCCGATGGTTAATGGCGAGCTGAATCCGTTCTACAAGCCTACAGAGCCTTCGGATGCTACCACTGAAGCTACGACAGGCGGTGATGAAGCAACTACTGAAGCGTCTGCCATTGGCGGTGAAGCAACGACTGCAGCAATTGCCGCCGGCATTGAAGCCACAACTCAATTCAGAGGGCTGATGGCGATTACCATGAGCAGTGAAGAAGCATCAGCTGAAACGACAGGGGTACCCGAATCTAGTGAAACGTCTCAAGAAGACAGTGTTCAAGCTGCGGCGACTACAGAAGCCGCTGCGACGTCGGATTCTGTAGCGCCTTTGGCCAATGATCCTTCGACGGGTGAAAGTTCAACAGTTCCTGCGCCTGTATCACCGCCGGAATCTGTGCCTTCTGATGGTTCGACTGTTGCTCCGACCCAACTATCCGACGAATCCCCGAATTCCGAGAGCTCGACTGTTCCTGCGCCCGAATCGTCCCCAGAATCACCATCTTCCGAAGTATCTACTGTTGCAGAAACAAATGAATCACCGTCGCTGACAACACCAAGCGGCAGTGGAGCATCTGAACCCACTTCTTTGCCATCACTGGCAGATATTCTTGGCGGAATCACGGGTGCTCCAAGTGGTGAAGCAGTAACTGGAGAATCGGCAGCAACTTCTGGCAACCCGGAGGCTTCGGAAGCTTCACAAGAATCAACGTTGCCATCCGCCACAACTGCTGCCCAAGCTGTAAGTGGAGGTATTCCTGGTGAAGACGGCAACCCTGTCGACACCGGAATCGGTGATGTCGTCGTACCGGAAGAAGAATTCATTCATGAACCGACGACGGGCACCACCATAGCAAATGCAACTGAGAATGAGTCATCCAACAGCATCGAAAATGAAACCGAAGCCGCGACAACATTGGCTGCTGAAGTTGAAGGGTCTGGAGAGGGAGCCGAAGAAGGTGAAACTTCTGACATTGTATCTGGAACCACAGAATCGTCAGCTAACAACGCCGTCGATGATGCTTCAAGTGTGACATTGCCTTTGACACCGATTACTGTGACCCTTGATGTCATCACCACCACAGCTGCTGCGCCATCTGGAGCTGGCTCCGAATCCGGGAATGCTGTATCAGATTCCGAGGTTGAAGCGACAACAGAATCAGAAACAAGCTCAGAATCCGCAACAACATCTGAATCGACCCCTGCAACCGCTGCCGCGACAACCCAAGCCATTGTCCCCCTCGAATCTACCTCCGAAAACACTTCCGACGGCCCTGAAGTTGAAGGCTCCGGCGAATCCGCCGAAAACATTGACACCACCACTGCGATTATCGAACTCTCATCGACGCCCGAACCCGGACCCTTCACCGGCACCGATGAAGAGCTTCGAGCCCAACTCGGCGATGCTGCTATCGGCGATCCCAAGAAGGAGGGCTGCGGCACGGGACACGAAGACTACTCACTCTGTGGCGCCTACTTCACCAACTACCTCGACAGAGTACGCAACTGGGCAGAGGCCAACAATGAGCCCTATGAAGACCAATTCGGCAAGGTTAGTTTTTTCATTCTTTTCAAAACATCCTAAAACCATAAATCCATCACAAAGCAATCTCCATTTGTCAGAAATCTGGAACATTGACGTAATCCAATCCCATTTCAGGCATGCACCCTGCTGAGTCAAGTGAGAAACGTCAAAACGCTGTGTTGCACCATCTTCGTCGACACGTGCAAAGGCAAAATCGAGTTTTGAACCGCTTTACAGTGGCATCGATAAAAAGAGGGGGTAATTATGGGGAGTATGCCCGAATGCCGTTCATAATAATGTAGTACACAGTTTTAAACGTTCAATTGGTCCGTTTTTCCAAGTATTTTCTGTAAATGCGTATATTTTTTGATTGGATTGAGCCCGCTGATACTCATTTTTTGTTTGACTTTTTCATAAATGGATAAAAGTGTGCGTAAATTTTGTGTTTTCGGGATTTGATCCTGCGCAGGTCTGCATTTTGAACAAAAAGGTTTTGTCGACAACTAAGATCTCAGCAAATCCTGTCTTTCAAACTGCAAGTTTAACTGATCAACACTTTATAGAAACAAAAAAATATTGCAAAAACGAGAAAGAGATGGTATCAGCAACGTGATTACAAATCAAAACTGCTATGTGCAGAAAAAGTTTTACGTGACATGCACGGTAGATCCGAAGACGTAAGTCCGGCTAAGCTTAACCGCGAACATAGGAATCGCTGCCGCCACTGACGACGGAACCGCCGTAGGGGCCACCAGGCGCGGCGCCACCACCGACTCCATAGATCTGGCTGGTGGGTGGCGATGCCGGAGGCAAGGCGTAGGCGCCAGGGGCGATGCCACCGCCAATGGGTGGGTAGTAGGCTGGCGGGGGTGGTGGTGGCGGAGGGGGACCAGGGAGGGAGAGTGGGGGTGCGTTGTAGCTGTAGCTGCTAAAATCGGGTTGTTTTTAGCTTTTGAATGGTACGAGATTACGGTAGGGGTTGACAAACCTGGCATAAGTCGAACTCGAACACGGCGGCCGAGCTCCACCACATCCACCGGCTGCCGAGGGCGGACAGCAGCCTCCAGCTCCACCGAGACCGCCGCCAAGACCGCCAATGCAGGCGGAAGAGAAGCCGAACATGGCGAAAAGCAGGGTTACTGTAGTTGAAACAACCTTCTGAAACACAAAAGTCCCAAAAGTTCTAGAAAACTCGAAAAAGCTTACCATTTTCAAGTCAAATCAAGTCCGAAACACCGATCTACAATCCCAAAAGCCAAATCGAGATGACAATGCTTCAATCCCCTCCAAACGCCCTTTATTTTATACCTGTGAAGCTCACACAAAAGGTGTGACTCTTCGGCGCGCGCCGCCCTGGGCCCACAAGGCAAAAAAAAAAAGACTTGTCACGTTCCATGTAAACTGGTTACGGATCCGCCAAATCCGGCATCCCAACCGTCGTCTGGGGCGCGATGGCGCATGACGGCCGACGGCCTTCACCGATATCGTCACCTTCCTGGAGACGACATGCACCCATATGCGCAGCAGCTCGTCACCACGATCGGAAATCCATTTGCATATCTAGATTTCGCATGATACAAGTTTTTTCACATCAGCAGGCCCGTCAAAATGTGTAAAGAATACAAAAGAAGGACGATCAACACTGTGATTCGATGACTTAAGCCCGGACGTATATCCCATCATATCCAGTCCGATGTCGTTTGATGGGATTTCGAAAAGCGGAAAAAAAGTTTCAATAAAAAGTTGGTCAAAAATGAATGAGTTTTGTATTTGCGATTGGAAAATGACTAATTGCAAGCCTAATTCCTGTGATTTGTCGTGTTGAATTCTCATTTAGCTGATTTCATGTATGTTTAAGAAAATTCTGATTTTTTAGCGTCGTCTAGCCAAATAAAATCACAATTTATTGGAAATGCAACTGGTATGAGCAAAAGTGAAACACCATAAAAAAGTAAAATCGTTCAAAATGTTAAGTAAATATTGCTAAAAGTTGGCTCGTTGGCGGTGAAAAACAAACAAATGATCGGAATTTACAACAATGCAATAGTTTCAAGGCGGATCATTGCCTGAGGCGAGGCTATCATTTGCCCTTGACGTAGTTTGAGGAAGCTGGCGCGGCATAGGAGTTGCCAGATGGCGGCGGTGGCACGTAGCTCGCTGGGGCAGGGCCAGAAGCGTAGGAGGCAGCTGGCGGAGGGGCCTGGGCATACGGTGGCGGAGCGGCGGCGTAGGATGGGGGAGCTTGAGCGTAGCTAGCAGCAGCAGCTGGGGCAACGGCGTAGCCGCCGAAGCTTGGAGGTGCTACGTAGGATGAGGGGCTGAAAATAGCGTTATTTTGAGTATTTTGCATGAAAAAACGGTTTTTGTATACTTTCGTTTTGGGACCCAAAATACGAAAATCTTGAATTTTAGGTCTTAAACATGCGTACAAACACGTTTATAAGGTTCCTATGGGATCTGGCAGTCCAAAAACAGCTTTAAACCAACTATCGTGTCGGGACCAAAACTGGGATCATTTTCGTTGCGAGACCTCAGATACCCCCAAACTTCCTTCCAAAACATTTTTTTGTTGAAACTACTCACCCAGGACACCGGGGAGCCTGTCCACAGCTCGGAGCCGCTTGAGGACAGCATCCACCACCGCTGCCGCCGCCGATGCACGCAAAGGTGACATGTGCCAAGGCGCAAACAACAACCAGAATCTTGGAAACCATCTTTCTAGGAACTGTAAGATGAAGAGAGAAGACGAAATCAACTGCGGCAATCCACTGGGCCCCAGATGCCTTTATACACCCCCGCGGGGGTAGGCCGATCGCCCCGACAGTGGCAGTTATCCAGTTTTTGTCGCGACTGACTGTTGTTGCATCCAGTTTCAAGCCTAATTTCATCCCTATCATCATTGCTTTTTCACGCGGTGCGCGACGGAATAAGAAGAAAAACGGAAACTCTGGTGGCTTCTAGGCGTCGTTGATGACGGGCACTGCGCACTTACAGTTGGGGGAGATGGAGACTAGTTGCGACTTGGCGGTGCCATTGGCGATCGGAATGTGTTGGACATCCGATTGAATGAGTCGCTAAGGGAAAGTTTTTCATGCTTCAATGATTAGGCGTCATGGAGGTGGTGGCGAGGGTGACGGAATGTCCAAGGACGATCCGGTTTGCTTGGTATTGGTATTTTGGTCAGTTTTGAGGTGGCAATTTGATGTCTTGGGAGACATTTGGGATTTCAGGTGTTGTTTTTCCAGATGAAAGTCAAAACTATTGCAGATTACACATAAAAGAACTTCATAAAGTTTGGATACTCTTTCTCAGAAACCCTGCTTTTACACTTCAATTTTTGCACTCTTTATTATTATCAAAGTTTCAAAAAACATCAAAATCCAAAATTTCACACTACCGCGTCGGGCTATAAACAAATCCATCGTCTGTTTCATGCACTTTATTATTGCTCAAAGTGCCATTCCGGCTATTGACAGCGATTCCAAGCACTGATCCACGGGCGCAAAGTTCGCCGTAATCAGAGTCCTGTGATGACTGTGGTGACGACATCTAGAAAAACTAAAGTGACTTTTGTGGTTTCAAAGTTGACTGAATCCAAGTCCAAAGGGGACAAATTGCAACCAATTTTATTTAAACACAAAGGTTTTCGAAGATAGACTCACTTTAACTGGGGATGTGCCATTGTTCATGGCTTGCATATGCTTTTCGGGGTGTTCGAAACGGTCGCGATTATGGTAGAAGCTTAATTTTCGAGTGTCGATTCTGGGTAGGACGCTTGTTTTTCGTTCGTAGGCATCTGCAAGCTCTTCGATGGAAATTTCTTGCTTCATTGACTTGAGGTCGAGTTCGTCCCAGCCATGACCGTACACGACAGGATTTTGGGGACAGTTCAAGAATACGATAGAGGATCTCGGCACAGAGGACGCTAATTTACCCGCCGTTGGTGTCAAACTGACCGCAATGAGCTATTGAACAACTTCTCCAACGCAAACTTTGATACTTTTCGGCAACGCCTCAAAACTTGGCATTTTGTAAATTTGGTAGTTCAAAAAATCGGAAATCGCATGTGCTTCCAATAGAGGATCTCAGTCATTTCTTGACCAATTCTACCGCGGTTTGATTCAAACGGTAGAGAAGATTCAGGGCTACGATTCTGCCAACGAAAATGTGCTTCAGCCTATTGGTAACAGCTGTACAGTATTTCTAGTAAAAATCTGCTGAAGTTTCAGTCCTTTTTTCGCTGCAGCTGTGCGCACAGTTGCATGCAGCCAGTGCAAAAAAAGCGCTGATTTGCATGACCCCACTCGCTTGCGTGCGCCGTGTACTGACCGAAACCCCCTATGCAATCCTGTCGTGCGTAGGCATGGATTGGATAGGCTGCTTCGCCGTGTTTGAAGATGTCGAGACCCTTGATTTCGACTTCGGGTGAAACTCGAAGTTTGCCAAGCTTTTTGAGGACCCAGAAAACTGGGATCATCACGCTTATGCTCCAGAGCACGATGGCAATGGCACAGACGCATTGCCACCCTAAAGCGACAAAAGCAGCGGCGATAGCATGACCGGAGTTTTCGGAACCGTCAATGGCACCGACGATTGCATAGGCAACGCCCCCTTTGCCGATGATGCGTGCTGCGATGAGACCCCAGGCTCCACCACCGGCATGGACAGCAAAGGCATCGAGAGGGTCGTCGATCTTGAGTTTGACGACCAGTTTTGACAGCCAGAGATAGATAATTCCGGCCCCGGGGCCCGTGAATACACACGCCCAGGGCATCATGATGTTGCATCCGGCACAGACGGCCACCATGCCGGTCAGGGCTGCGTTGATGGTCAAAAGGCAGGTCCATTTGCCATTGGCAGCGTAATGAATGAGAAGATAGGTCAGAGCGGCGAGGGCACCACAGAGGATTGTGTTTGTCATAGCCAGGGCCACCATGTTACCGGTGCCAGGGGCGCTGATTTCACCGGCACTTCCACCGTTGAAGGCCAGGAAGCCGAACATGAGAATGAATCCGCCGAGGGCTGCGAACTGAAAGGGATTTAAGGTCAATTATAGGTTTCTTGTTGCACTTTTTTGCAATTTGAACACTTTAATGTTGCGTTTTTAAACCTTCTGGATGATTTTTTGTTTAATTATACGTTTAAAGAAACAACTTATCAAATTTTTTTTGTTTTTATTGTATGTTCTAACTTAAAAAATTAACAATTTAGCATCTCTAAATCCTAGTTTTTGACATGAGCTTCAAATCCCCCTACCAAAGAACCCCCAAGAAACCGTATTCCCACCCATAAAACCCAAAATTCCCACTACAACCACCCGGGTTCATCGACCTCGTCGCGAATCGCGATCATAAAAATAAACTTTCTTCCTACCCCTACTTCGACAATAAACACCA
>KB455537.1:63231-84826 GCA_000341325.1 Panagrellus redivivus | reverse complement strand
AAAGGGGTGGCCGAGGGCCTAATAAATGCCTATCTTACCTTCGGATCTACTACACTACAGTGCTTCAGAGTTCTTGTAACTGCATCGACGTCGCCACTGTTGTTGTGCCGTGGGTTCTGCGGAATGAGAGGTGAACTGGACTAACTTTATTCAGGCACACGCCCGGCCTTTTATAGCCGGGACAAGGGGAACAATGGGACAACAAGGGTTATGGTAATCACAGGAATGAGGACCCAACAGCTCGCCCTCTTAGTCGCTTGCGACTACTTCACCGCTTGTGGCCATTGCTTCTTGTCGTTGTGCCCGAATCATCAGCTTCATCTGACCTTCGCTCAACTTGAACTTTTTTATCACCTTCGCTCCGCTTTAAAATCACGCGCACTTTCTCATAACAAAAACAAACAAATTATCCTATTGTTACACTTTTTGCATTTCTGTAGCTTCAGATTAGCGATTATATCGGTGATGAAACATGCATACATGTTGGTGGCTTTTGTTATGCCTACGCGCGTTCAAAGGTATCAATATTTACAAAAGGGCGCATTGAAATGTTTAGAATGCAATGTTTTTTGATTGTAAGATTTGTGTCTTGCGCTTCTCATTCCCGTGGGGTAACAATGTGATCTTACGTCATATTAAGTATTGCGTGGTTAACTTGGAGTGAAACATTAAACCTATGCGTACCAGAAACAATGGGAGACTTGTTTGATGCAAATTGTGTAATGGTAATGAAAAAATGTAAGACTCACCGGAAGAGAATGTCCTTGAAGCTCAGGATGGGGATGACCGTCGTCTTTTGGAAAACGTCCAATTCTCGGGCCAACAATTTTCGCCGCTATAAAGGAAATGCTTCCACCACATAGGTGGATGAGTCCAGAACCGGCAAAATCTTGATAAGTTATGTATTTACCCCCGAATTGGAGAGTCGTGTTGAACCAGCCATAGGTTGACCAGCCCCAGTGAGCGAGAACAGGATAAACCAAGGCTTAAATTGACAAAATTCACATCAAAACAACCAAATTTCAAGAAAAAACTATCAAAACTAACCAGATATACTCGAACAGTAAACAATATAAGTGATAAATTCACACCTCTCGGCCACCGCTCCAGAAACGATAGTCGCTGCCGTCGCAGCAAAGACAAATTGGAAGAAAAAGTGCGGATAATTGTTGAAATTGATGAGGAAAAAGTGTGTATTTCCGATCAAATGATCCCACGGGGTTCGGCCTTCACCACCATAGGCAAAAGCGTAGCCAGTAGCCCAGAAGGCTACGATGACGATGCAAGAATCGAGGAGGTTCTTGACTAGGATGTTGGTCGTGTTTTTGGAGCGGACGGCACCGGCTTCCAGAAAGGCGAAACCGCATTGCATGACTAAAAGGGGGTTTTAAACAGTATAACATGACTAAAAAGTAACAAAACTTACAAAAAATGATGACAGCATTGCTACACAGGAAGAAAGCGTCGGTATTTTCATGGATAGTGTCAATACTTTGCTCCAGCTGGGTGTATTTTTGTTGCAATTCGGCGAGGGTGATGGCACTTGTGTTTTCGGTCATGGTTACTGAAATCAAAATGCTTTTAAAATATGTAAAATGTTTGAAACTACAGTTATCTTCGGTAAAAATGTAAACCCAAACGCGTTACAATTGACAACAAGCTCAAAAAAATGAACCCCAAAACTCAAATAAACAATCACGCGCAACTTTTCTAAACCTCAATCCCCATTTCCAACATATCAAAGCCCTACAGTGATCGAAGCGACCCCGAACATGCCACAGGTGCTCGCTTTTTACTCAAACATGGCCCCTTTGACACACCTCCAACAACGACGACCAACGTTCGGCGTCAGGGCGGGCTTGACGTTGAAACATCGACGACCCCTGTTCAAAACACAACGAACCACGTTGGTTTTGGTCTGTAGTGGTTTTTATATGTTCGATTCATGGGTAAAAGGGCATGTAGTGGAAAGATACCCAAGTTTGGGTTGGGGTTCGATGCGTTGAAATGCTTCACGGAACTCTTTCATGGGGTCATATTTCAATCAACTTTATTAACACTGTAATGTGTAAAAAGGCGTATCCCGTTGGTCGGGTATGCGTTGTGTGAACGAGTTCCGATGCATTGTCAAAGGTAACAATGAAGGCAAATATTGTAATGATTTAGGTCTTTTTTTGGGGGGTTTGAGAAAGAACACTCAACGGTTGGGTTAGAGGCCCAAAATTTGTGTACTTTCGATCAATGGCCAGATTTCCGGGATCGGGGAGGCCATTTAGGGTCCATTGGCAGTGATTGCGTTCGCAGATGGCATCAAGGACCCTCTTTTTGACTGTTTTGATAGCCTTTTTCGCATTCCATCGTGCCGCAGATGTGCCATGTCTGCCCCCAGTCGAGAACCCGAACACTAATACTGATCTAGAAGTCGCTCTTGTCACCAACGCTAACTCACCTGTTCCTGTGAGTTTTACGTTTCAACTTATCGACAAAGATCGCCCCCGTAAACCTATATTTATGAACTTTAACAGTTATAAACCCCTAAACTGATCGTTTTTTGCATCCTTTGTCCATTTCAATGCACAGTTCAAACATTCCCCCTATCTTGATTGTCATTAGGCTCAAAGCCGTAAACCCATCAAAACTTCTTCCTCTTCTGCGCAAAAAACTCACGTGAATACGAACCTTGTCAGTCTTTTGAAAACTGATCGTGCCGATTTAACGACTTTACAGTGTTTAATGACGCGTTACATTCTTTTGTTGAATTCAGTGATCTTTATATTTGTCATTGTTACGCCATTGCCTTGATCCATGAACCCTTTATTTGCTTGCCCTTTTCAAGACATAATCCATTTCAGCCCGAAAATGTCGATTTCCTGTTTTCACAGGTGCAATGTGCTCTGCAAGAACGCTATTCCAAGCTAAAGGTTCATAGATGGCACGTTTCTGGTGATAATTGCATTATCCTTGTTGATGATTCTTCAAAGTTAAACGGTTTGGATGAGCTGTCTTTTACTTAATTTCGCAATGAAACATTTCAGATGACACTGATGACATCCCACCACCCACATCCGCTTGTAAAACTATTGAAGCCGTTACCGTATGTGCGAAAAAAGTGAAAAAAATCGGAATACACACGGACGTTATCGTAGCACTTGCCGACGTTGACAAAATGGATTTTGATGAATGCGACCCATATCTTGGCCGCCTTACCACCTTTCGGTTCAGTGATGCGTTTGTTCCCAAACCGAGGTCGCATGGGTACACAGTCCTTCAGTTGAATGAGGACCGAGATATGGATCCGCCGGAAAGTTCAAAGTTTGAACTGAGTAGCGCATCTATGGATTTATTGAAAAGGGCTAAATCAGAGGGACGGAGGTTTGCGACGGAGATGTATGACCACTTTTATGCATTGAAAAGGGTGGCAAATGGATTGACGCCTTATGAACACGAACGGGAGGTTGATAACGGGGATAAAGATGGCAATAGCAGCACCGTAACACCGATGACGACTACAAAATCTACAAATGTGCCAGAAACAAGTTTGAAATCGACAACGGCATCACTCCCTACCACGATGACGACCCAAGAGCCAACAGAAGCAACATCTGTGGAACCTGTTAAAGACAGAATGGATGAACTTATCCTTTTTGAAGACAGTCAGAATGTTACCGATGCCAACATAGTTTTGGATTCATGTGAGTTTGATTTGGTTTCCTTTCTTTAACGCCATTTTAGTTACAGCCACCACCCCCGCACCCACCACGACTACCGTAACCCCTACGACCACCGAAACTACCACCAACGCGTCCACAATACCTGTCATCACAATTGACCCTCCACCAAAACGTAAAAACTGCACCACGGTCCCGAAACCAAAGCTATCAGATGGTATCATTACTCCTTTTTACAAAAATAATAAAGTCGCTTTCAGATTCCGATGAATCCGAAGCAAACCCGGGAACTGAACCCGCGCCACTCACCAGAGTCGCCATGCAATTTGGTGACACTCATTTTGGCCTACTGTACATTCTTTTCTGCATCTGGACGCTTTCGGTACTCATCTTCGCGATTATCATGTTTATTATTTGCCTGTGGCCGAAGTACTACCACGATGAACCGGTATCCCGAAAGCCAAAGAAGGGTGTTTCGGCTGCGAAGCTGCTTGCGAACCCACCGCCAAAACCGATAAGTGATAAGTCAAAGTCACGCTCGAAATCGAAATCAAAGTCGAAATCCAAATCAAAAGAAGTGGTCGTCAAGAAAGAGACTTCAAGTTCGGAGAAAGTTACTGGGGTCAGTTTCGACAAGTTTTTTCGGGTATTTGAAAGTCGGTGTTTCAGTCGAACACTCAAAACCCCTCATCTGAGGCCAATGCAAATGCCGCCAAGCCCGAAGTCACCACCCCGGCGGCTACCGTCATCACGGCGAATACGTCATCGGCAAAAGGCGATTCCATGCCGAAGACATCGGCCACCAATGCCGAACAGTCGCCGGTCCAGAAGTCGACGCCAGACGATCCCTTTGCCGGCGGCACTGTGGCCACACCCAACGAACAGGCCTACGTCATCCAGCCAGAAGCGGGCGGCCTCGTGACCCCGGTGCCAATAACACCATCCCCTGCCGCTTCGAAGACTACCGTTTCTGTGGAAATGCCACCGGATGCGGCTGAACCTTCATCTGGCACAAAATTTACCGATGACACGAAACGGGTTCTCAATGCACCGAGTTTGGTTTCTGCTGCGAGTGAAACTTCGGGGGTTTAGACAATTCGGTTTTATTGATTTTTGATCACAAATTACAGATAAGGTGACATAAAAAGGAACACTGGTTATGGGATTTTGGGTTTGGAGGTGCAAAATTTGTGTAGTTTCAATCAATAAAATGGGAGTTTGGGATCGGGAAAGTCATTTAGGGTCCGAACGTTGATATCTTTGGCTAATGGCGTCGAGGACCCTATTTTTGACTGTTTTGATAGCCAGATTCGCACTCTATCGTGCTGTAGATGTGCCATGTCTGCCCCCGGTCGAGAACCTGGACACTGATACCAAGCTAGAAGTCGCTCTTATTAGCAACAGTAACTCTGGGGTTCCGGTAAGTTTTATGTTTTGCAAATATCGATCCAAATCTAAACTTTTCAGCCCGAAAACGTCGAATTCCTGTTTTCACAGGTGCAATGCGCCCTGCAGGAACGCTATTCCATACTAAAGGTTCATAGATGGCATGTTTCTGGTGATGATTGTACAATCCTTAAAAGTGGCTCCACAAAGTTGAATGGTATTGATCACCTTTCTAATAACCTCAATGACACAGATGAGGTTCCACCCACAACCCTCTGTGAAACTCTTGACGCCCTTGGCAAGTGTGTGGAAAATGTAGCATCCGAATCAAATATGCGCGTCGTGATGGCACTTGCTGACATTGACAGCGTCACGTTTACCGAATGTGGCATCTTTCGTGTTAAAGACGATCGTTTTCGTCATTTTTCTTCCTCCGCGTATAACTTGAAGACGGTCATCTTTCGATTCAGTGATGAAGTTGTCAGCGGACTGCCATCAAATTTGGTTGTCCTTCCACTGAATGAAGACCGAGATATGGATCCACCGGTGGATTCGAAGTTTGAACTGAATAACTCATCGATGAGTCTATTGGAAACGGCTAAATCGGAGGGGCGGATGTTCGCTACGGAGATGTATGACCACTTTTATGCGTTGAAAAGGGTGGCAAATGGACTGACGCCTTATGTGATGCCAACAACGACGACCGAAAGTTCCACGGTTTCGACAACGACACCACTTGAAACAACGGTGACAACCCAAATGCCAACAAAAGCCTCCACTGAGAAGCATTATTTTAAAGAAAGAGTGGTTGAACTCAATCATTTAGAAGACAATCACAATGTTACCGATGCCATCACAGTCTTAGCTTCATGTGAGTTTGTTTTTACCCTTTTTTTGACACCGTTTTGACTTTAGCCACCACCCCCGCTCCCACCACAACTACAGAAACCACAAATACTGCCGATACTATTACCAACGCATCCACAACGGCACTTCCAATTACAACTGCCCACCCAGGCGAAAACTGTACCGACGACATCACTGCTCCAATAATCTCAGATGGTATTCTTGTTTTATATTTTATAAAAAGAATAATGACACTTTCAGATTCCGATGAACCCAAACCAAATCCAGGGACAGAACCCGCGCCACTCACCAGAGTTGCCATGCAATTTGGTGACACTCACTTTGGTCTACTGTACATCCTGTTCTGCATCTGGACGCTTTCGGTACTCATCTTCGCGATTATCATGTTTATTATTTGCCTGTGGCCGAAGTACTACCACGATGAACCGGTATCCCGAAAGCCAAAGAAGGGCGTTTCGGCTGCCAAGCTGCTTGCAAACCCGCCGCCAAAACCGATATTTAGCGACAAGACAAAGTCAAAATCGAAGGAAGTGGTCATCAAGAAAGGGACATCTAGTTCGGAGAAGGTCACTGGGGTCAGTTTTTTTTTTCGATTTTGGAAGTCAGCCAAACCCTTTTTTAGACAAACACCCAAAATCTGTCTTCTGAAGCCAATGCCATTGCTGCTAAACCGCCCGATCTCACAACCCCGGCGGCTGTTATCATCAATGCAAAGACGTCGGCAACAAACGGCGAACAATCGCCCGTCCAGAAGTCGACGCCAGATGACCCCTTTGCAGGTGGCAATGTGGTCACGCCTCATGAACAGGCCTACATCATCCAGCCAGAAGCTGGCGGTCTCGTGACTCCGGTGCCAATATCGTCATCTCCGGTTTCCGTGGAGATGCCGCCGGATGCTGTCGACCCGCCGTCGTCTGGCACAAACTTTATCGATAACACGACACGGGTCTTCAATGCACCGAGTTTAGTTTCCAGTGAAACTTCGGCGGTTTAGGTTATTGATTTTATTGATCACAGAAAACAGATAAAGTAAAATCTGGCTATGCATTAATTTCCGACTTGATAATCTTCTCAATGACCTCGATGCCAGAGGGCGTGTCATTCAAACACGGGACATAGACGAGCTCGGTGCCGCCATTGTGTCTGAAACCGTCTTTTACAGTAATCCAGCAGCAAAAGTAAGTAGTCTCACTTGAATTCCTCGACCAAATCAAGCTCCAATTCCTCCAACGTCTCCAAACAATCCGATGAGAATCCAGGAGCCACGAGCAAGATGCGTTTGTACCCGTTCTTGGCCATTTCGACCACCAATTCGTCAGTGTACGGTTTCAGCCATTCTTTGTGGCCCAACCTCGATTGGAAGCTCGTAACTACATCCAAATCACCAAATCCACGCTTCTTCAAACTTTCAACGATCAATGCCGTCGTCGCATGGCACTGCCCGCCATATGGGTCCCCTTTCTGTTGATAAGTCAACGGAATTCCGTGATAAGTGACAACCAATGCATCAAAATCGCCTCCAACTGTCGTAATCTTATCACGAATCGTGTCCACAATAGCTTCAATGTACGCCGGATTGTTGTAATACTCCGGAACGACATGGAGTGCCATCTGCCGACGATGGGTAGCCAGTGTTTCGAAGATGACGTCACTGCACGAGGCTACAGTGGCGGCGCTGTATTGCGGGAACAGGGGCAGTGCGATAAGACGGTCACATCCGGAAGCTTTGAGGGCGTTGACGGCCGAGGGGATGGAAGGGGTGCCGTAACGGAAGGCCCAGGTTACTTTGACCGGGATCGGGAGGGCTTCGGTGTCGAGACGAGTTTGGAGGGCTGTGGATTGGTTTCGGCTGATCCGGCGGAGCGGGGATTCGTTTTGGGACTGAAAAAGTGAAATAATGGTATCAATTAAACACTTTTTGCTGATAGGAAAGTTTAAATAATAAGGTTTTCAACATTTTTACGTTTTTTTTTGAAAGAAAGTACGGTACTTTCAAACTTTAAAGCCTAAATAAATATACTGAAATCGAAACCAGTAAAAACATTTATTACAAAAAAATGAACATCATGTATCTGGTCGATGCACTGACCATATCCCAAATAGCCTCATAAGCCTTCCCCTTTTTAAAAGGCCGGGTCACCAATATCCACAGATACAAAATAGGGTACCAAATAACCCTCGGCGCCTCGACAATCCTCGAATCACTCAAAAACTGTCGCAAATACCGCCACATCGGCCAGAAGCCATACCCAGAAGGCGTCCCTGTGTTGATCAACAGAATGCCAATCTTGCTCGGCGCCACAGCCTGAACATTTTGGGAGCCCGTAAGCTTTGCAACAATTTGCGACAAAGCCACCTTCGACGACATGTCAAACCAGCTACTGAATTGACGCTTTGCCCTGCATTGTTCCGGAGAAACCACCCATTCACTGATAAGTTTCACCTGATAACATCAATCATCTCACCCAACCTAACGCAATAAACTAACCCCTCCAACACTCACTGTTCAAAAGTCCAAATCAATTCAAAACATTTTATGATAGTCAAAAAAGGTAAAATGAAAATAAATTACAAACCAAAATAAAGTACCTTAAAGTCAACGTTTAGTAAAAATTAGAAATTTATCAGGCAGCGGTCGTGATTGATAAATAAACTCATGTTCAAATCAAAGGTCCTCCGTAGTATGTACATTATAAAGATACAAAAAAGACTTGTAAAGCTATCGAAAAGAAGGGTTATTTAGTTATAACTGTTGTCGATGGATTCGCGAATGTGATTGCAAAGAGACGTCTTCGTTGAATGACAAGAACTGTCGGCAAGAAAGATAGGCTTGCAAAGAGCGCGACGGATATGATAAACACGGTGTCTGTCGTCAGGCGAAAAGAGAGATAGATACAAAGATTATGGCTTACGATAGTGATAAACCCTACAAAGTGGAAAGGAACCCAAATGTGTGCCACGTTTTGGTTATTTAGAAACCCATCAAAAAAGTAATATAACTGGGTGATCGTGCAAAGAAAACAGTTGTAAAGCTGATAGGTATTGCTTTGGGAGAAATTAGAGTGACTATAAAGGCATAAAGTGGTTGGAATTGTGTGGAAGAGGGTCACTGTCAGTGTTGAGAGTATGCGGAAGACTGTTGCCAGGTGTAGTTGGGATTCGGCTTCGGCATTTCACGGAAGTTGACGGTGGCGTATTCGCTGCGGAAATCAGCAATGCTCGGGGCCATGGTTGTCTGGATGGTCGAATTGCGTCTTTCTGGGAGCGGTGGCGGAGGCATATTACGGCTTCGGATGGTTCCGGTGCCATTGTTCATGGATAAGAGCTGTGGCGGGGGCGGAGGAAGGTCGGCGTTCGGGAATTGCGGCGGTGTGGCTAAGGGGGTTCCAGATGGGCTGTATCGGTCGCCGCCTTCGGATGCCGTGACGGAGGAGCCATTGCCGGAAGAGGCATCACCCAAGCCCATACAGTAGGAATCGAGAGTCTTGCTGAGTTCATCGATTTGTTGGATGGCTTCGGTGAATTGGGCATTGGAGACACGATCCTCGGAGACGGAGGTCGTCGCGGGGGTGGTGGCTTTCAGGGTTGAGTCATTGTAAGGAGTGGATAGGGCGTTGGAGAAAGCTGAATCACCGGAAAAGCTCAAAGGTCGAGAACGGCGATGCGGGGCGGTCGAAATGTCATTGGAAGAGCCGGAAACGGAACTAGCAGGAGCGAAACTGCTAGCGATGGAGCCGCGATGGTGGACGGGGGACATATCGTCTGAAATGGGTTCAATGAAGCTTAAAAGAAGAAAGAAAATCAAAAACTTACGCCAATTAGACCCATTCGGACCCCTCGGAATCGGCGGTCTCTGCTTCGGCGACGCATGATTCCCGCCAAAAACACTCCCAGCAGTCGGAATCTGCCTCTGACCAACATGTGCATACGGATTCGTCCCATTGGACACTGTGCTGTTCCGCGACAACGAATAGAAGCTGTCAATCGACGGCACCGACGGCGAAACAGTCCGATCCAAGCCTCCACTTGTCGCCGACGAAATGATGCTCCCAGCCGGGCTTATCATCCTTCTCTCAATCGAATTCATACAGAAATCTTCCATCGAAGCATACACGACAGCATGCGGGTCCGTAACATGTACCATGTCATACATGGCGTCCCGTGCCTGTTTGACCAGCTCGCCTTCCATCAGCAAATCGACTTCAATGTCCATCACCGGCATAAACGCATTTACAAAGTACCCGAATTGCTTCCGTTGCTCGAACATCAGCTCCAAACAGCTTTCACGTTGGTCCGCGAGCAGCTCCTCATTGTTGAGGTATTTCTTTTTCGACGATTTCTTGAAACATTTCCCTCGTCGCCGCTCGATTTCACTCACATGCTTCTTCCATTCGTCGCCTTTTTTGTCCATCGCATCGCAAAAATCAGTGTTCAAGGCGGTCGCGAGTTTGCGGAGGTGGCTTTCGATGGATCGCTGTCGCATGCAGAAACGTGTCAGGGAAGCACCAATGTCTCGGCTTGCACCTATAATGTGTTGGTTTTTGGGCTGTTGTATGATTTGAGAGGTGTTTGGTTCTTGGCAGAGCGGAAGGAAGGGGAAAAAGCGTAAAGTAAACAAACAAAACGCACCTTTAATGTTATTCGCCGAGTCACCGATAACTTGAATGCAATCGATCATGGTGTTCATCGATGCTGCGGTATTCAAAAGCTGGGTGGCTACCTTGGCAGCGGATTTGACGATGGAATCCCATGCTTGGGAGGACGTCTGAAAGCAAATTTTTATAAAAATCAATCAAAAATGAAACAAAACTCACTTTCAAATCACCCGCCACAGCTTGAAAAAGGGCCGGAAAGGCCGGAGCCTCGACTTCGACGGCCATGCAGCGCTGTCTCTGTTCACGTGTTATGGACGACGACGGCGCTCGGCTCCGTAAAACCTGTAAAACCACAACTACGAGCTGCTCCGAGCAATAAACAAACGCGTAAACGCCAATCAGACGCGAAAGGTCGATAAGGGCGAGAGGCTGGCTTAAACGGGACAAAAGACTGGAGCCGAGACTTACAAACGCGCGAAAAAACCACCACAATGGAAAAGACAACTGTTTAAGACGACAAAGCGGGCCAGACGGTGATTCTGGGGTGGCGTTAATGGTGAAAACCGAACTGAAAGAACGCTCGAACGCAAAACAATCGCCCTTGGCCTAAACCAAAACCAAGTCGCGAAAAAAACGGCTGTAAGCAAAGCCTTGGTTGTGACTAACACGAGAAAACACCGATAAACCGATAATGATGCGGTCGCCGCGATTTTGAGGCTTTTACGAGAGAGAGCAGATCGGTCAACAAAAAACAAGCTCGAAAAAATGGACCTTGTTTTACATCAGTTGGGTAAAAATACAAAAATGCTGTTCCGGCTGGCTGGAATGGATTGCCTAGCATGTTCGGGGTGGAGATGAAGCTCTGGATGGGCGACTGATGGCTGGTAAGTATGCGAGCAAACAAGGTTGGGCTGCGGTCATGGCCTGAGGGGACGCGGTTCTTGAGAGTGCTGTCGGTCCATTGTTTGGACCGTTCGCGGATAGACTTGAAAGGGGGGGAAAGCAAGGAAAAGATGGAAAACACTTTGTTCCGTCTCGAGAGAAGGTTGTCCCGGAGGGGACGCGAGAGGAAGTGCATCGCCGCCGGCAACAAAGGCTGTTGACCGCCGGCTCCAGGAAGTGCGAGCGCGCGCACGCGGAAAAGGATCGGTGAACGGTCGTGGTGGGAGCGGGCTGCGTGCGCACTGGGAAATGATGACGACAGGAGGAATTAAGCGTCCTTTCCAGTGTTTATTTACATTACTTAAAAACTAACATTTAAACGGTATTTGATCTACTTTTAGAATGGAATTATTTAATGTTTACCGCTTACTCGCCAAATTGTTAAAGGAATCGAAAAATATCAAAGTTGAAGCTCTTTTTTTGCAAAAAAAAATCCCAGACACAATTCAACATCCCAACGGCCAGCAGACCCCTTTGCCATCATTCCGTCTCGCCCCTTTTGCAGACGTGTCACTTTCTAGGCGGATCTCGGCTGACAACCAGCACTCCGCTGCCGCGTTGTTACACTTCCTTCTGCCCTTTAGCCACCACTTTATCCCGTTTCAAACCGACCGCGCTCATCCCCACTTCCTTCCCGACCTTCCAACCAACCAGATTTGCGTATGTTTATACTAATTTCTCCTCCAATTATCCCTCGAATCCCCGATCCGTACCATCGACCGTCTGTCTGCCCCGTCTCCTCGCTTTCAACACCTGCCTTCCATCCCCAACTTCTCCCCTACCATCCCTGTAGCGTGTTCACAGCGTGTTTCACAAGGTATCTTCCTTTTTTGTGACGTGTCGATCGATACTTTCCCTAACACACGTCATTCTTGTTCATTTTTGTTTATCTTATCTTTTCCAGGTAAGCGAGATGGTCCAAGACGGCAGCGAACGAGCGCTTATCAAAGCCAAGTACGGCAACGATATCCGTAAGGCCTACATCTCACGCAGTGAGTTGGAGCAGCTTTCAACGCTTGAGAATTTCGTGCGAAGCATCTTCGCGATTTCGGACGAAGACCTCATTTTGTTGAAATACGTTGATGGCGGTGGGTTTTTATATATTATTTGCATCTTTTTTATGGTTATCTTGCAGATGGTGACCTTATCAGCGTGACGAATGAAGCCGACATCGAAGTTGCTCTCAGAAATGAGCGCTTCTTGAGCTTCACCGTCTTCACCTCCGGCGAAGACCTTCGAGCTGACATTGGCCGACTTCAAACTGAATTCGGTGTTTTGAAGGCTCAATTGGATAAGGTCAGCTTGGCCCTGGAAGCGAATGCTGCCACATTTGAAGCGAAAGAAGAAGTCCATACTCGTTTGTCTTCGCCTTTGACACCGGGTCGTCGTCAGGAGTTGGCGGAATCTGTGGCCACGATTGAGCCTTCCAGGCATGAACAGGTTGGTCTTTTAAAGGGGTTTTGGAATGGTTTTGATGGTTGGATGGTTTAGATCGATCACAATGGCGTGTCCCATTTGGTCTCCGCGGCCGAATCCGCCAGCGCTATCGCCTCTGAATCCGCCCAGCACACCCAGGAGGACTTCTCTCAACTGTACCAGCAACAGCAGCAGGAGTATTCTGCCCCGCCGCAAGAGCAGCAGCAGCAACATCAAGAATTCGCTGCACCGCCCCAGCAACAACACGAATTCCAACAGCCGCCCCAGCAGCAGAACGACTTCCAACAGCCTCCGCCGCCTCAGCATCACGAATTCCAGCCGCCCACCCAGCAGCAGCAATTCCAGGATTACCAACAGCAGCAGCAGCAACCACCGCCATTGGAGACCGTCCCGATTGACCAGGGCTCTCAGCAGCAGCAACAGTTCGGTGCTCCTCCGCCGTCGAATGGCTTCGGTGCCCCACCGCAGGGCTTTGGCGTTCCCCCGACGCCCCAGCAATCGCAACAGCAGTTCGGTGCTCCTCCGCCGCCCCAGGGTTTCGGCGTCCCCCCGCCGCCCCAGTTCAACAATGGCATCTCATCGCCTCCGTCTGTTGATGGTCGTGCCAGCATCCCGCCTCAGCAATTCCAGCAAGGCCCGCCTCAAGGCTTCAACCCGCAGCAGCCGTCGAACCCCGGCACTCCCCATCACTTCCAACAACAACAGCAGCCTCCGTTGAACAAACCCGCTCCATCGCCCTTCCCGGGTAACCAATTCGGACCCCCGCCGACGTCCAACTTCGGTCCCCCACCCACGGGTCAACAATTCGGTGCTCCCCCACCAGCCGGTCCGCCCCAGCAGCAGCAATTCGGTGCCCCGCCACCGTCCAATGGTCAGCAACAGTTCGGTGCCCCTCCGCAGTTCCCGGGTCAACAGGCTCCCGGTGCCTCGCCGCCCCAGGCCGGACCTGGCCAGCCACCCCTAGGCCCTCCGCCATCTGGTCTCCCCATCGGTCCTCCGCCGACCTTTGGTAATGCTCCTCCCACAGCTGGTGGTATGTTTTGAACTTTTCCCACCCTTTGAATGCATTCTAAACCCGCTCTTCCAGGTCTGCCCAACCCCTTCGCTCGTCAAGGCCAAGGATTCGCCCCGCGCCCCCAATTCGGCCAATATTAAGCACCCGCTTCACCAATCCAATGGTCCACAACCATTTGACCCCCAATTCCACGTGAATGACAACAATTTAATTTATATTTTCAAATAATAGTGCAAACATTGGGTTGCCGTCATCGTCGTTCTTTCTATAATATTTTGTATGTATGAAAAAGACTAATTTATCGTTATCGGTGTAATTCGGATGTTTTTGGAGTGTTCTAAAAGATTTATGGCGATGACAGTTAAAATAAAGTTAATTTTTATTTCATTTGTCGCGTTTGAAATATTAGCCAGACTGGAACACCATGAACGGCACACAAAAATCGATAATACATACACCAGTTTCGCGTTAACGTCTTTTTAGATAATAAATTAAGGGGGATGAAGCATTAGTGTCAGACAGGGGTGCAGAGGAACGTGATTCGGTGGCTGTGGCTCCGAATCAGTCAGACAGATAAGGTACAAAGTGAAGGAGAAGCTAAGCTATCAATATCCCGAGGAATTAAGAGAAAGGAGGGTAGGACAATGGATGGATGGATCCGAGAGCACGAACATATAGAGCAGCCACAACCTGGAGGCAAAGTAAGGAACGAAATATCACAGAATGAAAGATGAAATTGAGAGTTGAACTTCACTGGCCGACCTGGCTGGAGGTGGTTATTTGACATCCTTGAGCTTGGTCGCGACCCATTCCATGGCTTCATCGAGGCCTTCACCCTTGAGGGCGGATGTTTTGAAGATTTGGAATTCGCGATTCCTCAGATTGTCCAGGCCGAGGGCACGGTACACGTCGGCGGGCGCCAGACAGCCCGGGATGTCTTGCTTGTTGGCGAGGACCACCAGGACGGCGTTTTTGAGTTCTTCTTCTTCGAGCATTGATACGAGTTCCTGGAAAGTGATACAAATAAGTGAATTGTCGAAAAATATATATTAAAAATGTCACTTTACCTGTTTGCTGATCCCGATTCGATCCTTATCAGCCGAATCAACAACATAGATAATCGCATCCGTGTTGCTGTAGTAACACCGCCAGTACGGCCGGATGGACGTCTGACCGCCGAGATCCCACACTTGGAATTTGAGGTTTTTGTAGGTGACTTGCTCGACGTTGAAACCGATCGTCGGGATGGTCGTCACGATCTCGCCGACTTGCAATCGATACAAAATCGTCGTCTTACCACAGCCATCAAGCCCCAGGATGAGGATTCGCATTTCGCGCTGGCCAAAGAGACCTTTGAAGTAGCTCAAGACGCCTCCCATGATTGGTGTTATGTGACGTCGACTTGCGGGTACGGCGTCTGCAAAAGACGGCAATTAAACGACGAAAACAAACAAGAGATAACGGAGCACGGAAAGCAAGCTCAACACGAGAAGCGGAGGGAAGCCGGATATTTGTCAGAAACGTGTAACTCGCGAAGAATCGGAACGCCAACGTAAGCTCTGGCAGGCTGCCAACAAAATGCTGCGTGTTGGCGATTTGCTTCGTGGCAAGAGCTAGACGCGCTTATACGTATCGAAAGCTGTCAATAAGGGAAATGTACACGTAGACGGACTGTTCAAGGAACAAGTGATCGGCCCTGGGGCGAGGAAAAACAAACAGTGGCCATGAGACAGCCGGCGGCAATGCGGGATGGGATCGATCGGCTGACATGTGTTGGCGCAATGCATGCTGCACTGGGAAAAGAGCGTCCGCAGTGAGTCATGTTTGCTGGAGGGTGTGGAAGTTAATTTATGCAAAATTGACGGTAAACGTACAATTTTACGCTGGTATTTGGTCCTCTTAAATGCATTATCGTATTAGAAAGTATATTTAACCAGCAGATGGGCGGAAGAGGAGGACATCAAAATTTTTTATTGAAAACAATATACTGGATGAAATTTCTTTCCTTCGACTTTTTTCAATATAAATTACGACATGGAAACAGTGAATTTGATGCTTAAATATTAATTAGAGTTTGGAATAACCTTCACTAACATTTCACAAACAGTAGAATTAGAATTTTAGCAGATTTGTAGAAGTTATTTGTAAACGAAATTGTAACGAAATCTCCAGTCTCCGAGCTGACCACCATCATTCCAACCGAGACAACTGCGTGCGCGAACGGACCCCAGCTTCATCTAAATTTTGATGACTTTCTTTTTAGCTTTTTCAAAGCAGCTTTTCCACCCTTTAACTTTGTCATTTTCTCTTCTTTCTTTTCTAATACCTTCCACTACCCCCAGAGTCCCTCCATAACCAATTTTACCCCGTGAATTTGCATTTCAACGTCAATTTTTACGGATCTCTGTTGAACCCGCCCAATTTTCAGACGTCGTCATGTCAGCCGCGTTGAAAGCCATTGGAATCACCGTAAGTTGCTTTTATTACTCCTGCTTGGTGTTCTTAACGGTATATATGTTTCAGGATGCTCCCCTGACCCCCAAGAAGGGTGGCCTCGACAAGCTCGGCGTCGGCCTCATCCCCACCGACATCCTCTCCGAAGGCGACGACTACCTTCGCTACAAGAAGCTGGAGAAGCAGCTCGAGCATCTTGATGTCATGGAGGAGTATGTGAAGCTGGAGACCCGGAATTTGGAGAAGGAGTTGTTGCATGCCCAGGAAGAGGTCGGTTTTCGGGGTTTTCGATGTTTCGAAAGGTTTTTATATATATTTTTACAGGTCAAGCGCATCCAATCCGTCCCACTCGTTATTGGACAGTTCCTTGAGCCCATCGATCAGGAGCATGCTATTGTTGGATCGACTACAGGTTGGTTTTAAGTGAATTTTAAGCAATGTTTATGAAGTCTCTTCAGGATCGAACTACTTTGTCCGTGTCCTTTCCATCCTCGACCGCGAATTGCTCAAGGCCGGCTGCAGTGTCGCTCTCCACAAGTACAGCAATGCCCTCGTTGATATTCTGCCTCCAGAGGCGGATTCATCGATCCAGATGCTGCGTCCGGATGAGAAGCCGGAGGTGAGCTACACGGATATTGGCGGTCTTGATATGCAGAAACAGGAAGTTCGGGAAGCTGTCGAGTTGCCGTTGACACATGGAGAACTTTATCAACAGGTTTGGAGTCTGACTTCTTTGAATTGGAGTCAATTTGATTGGATTTCAGATCGGTATCGACCCCCCTCGCGGTGTCCTCATGTACGGTCCTCCCGGTTGCGGTAAAACCATGCTCGCCAAAGCCGTCGCTGCCCACACCACAGCCTCCTTCATCCGTGTCGTCGGCTCCGAATTCGTACAGAAGTACCTCGGTGAAGGCCCTCGCATGGTCCGTGATGTCTTCCGTCTCGCCAAGGAGAATTCCCCGTCCATCATTTTCATCGATGAAATCGACGCCATCGCAACCAAGCGTTTCGATGCCCAAACCGGTGCCGATCGCGAAGTCCAACGTATCCTGCTCGAGTTGCTGAACCAGATGGACGGCTTCGACCAATCCACCAACGTCAAGGTCATCATGGCGACCAACCGTCAAGACACCCTCGATCCCGCCCTGCTCCGTCCGGGCCGTCTCGACCGTAAGATCGAATTCCCGATGCCGGATCGCCGCCAAAAGCGTCTCGTCTTCTCGACCATCACCGCCAAGATGAACCTCAGCGATGACGTCGATCTCGAGGACTTTGTCGCCCGACCCGACAAGATCTCCTGCGCCGATGTCAATTCGATCTGCCAGGAAGCCGGTATGCATGCTGTCCGTGAGAATCGCTACGTCGTCCTGACGAAGGACTTTGACACAGCCTACAAGAACGTCGTCAAGAAGGACACGAATGAGTTTGAATTCTACAAATAAGTGGTGTCTTCTGGTTGGCTTGTATTTCTTCCTTTATTTAATGATTAATCCACTTTGATGGTCTTGTAACTAATTTGAAATAAAAATTAAGCTGGTTTAAAGCCGTTTTGAAGATTTTTATTGGTAGTGATAGGCAAAATTCCTGAGAAAGGTTGAAACTGGGCAAAGTTAGTGTGTGTATTCCCGATTAGGGGATTAGGCATAGTAATTGTGTAATATTGATCAATAACATATCCATAGAAACGGATTTGCAACCGTTCGAGTTGAGCCATTTCACGTTCTCGAGCGCGTTCCCGCTTCTTTCTATCGTCCTCGACTCGCTTATCGCGTTCCCCGTTCAATCTCCTCCGCTTTATCGTTTCATAGATGCAATAGCATCACAGCGATTTGTATTAATAAGCCGTTACGTGTCAGTAAACCAAAGTCCTTACACCTTTAATGCACTTTGATTACTCATTTAGACAGCGTCCTCTACACTTACCGTACCCCTCCCCGCTTGCCTTGCCATGCCGTACCCAATCGCCAAACTGCCCTATGGTCTTCGCTGCCGTCTCGCTGAGCTGTCAACCCCTTCCGAACGCTTCGACCTGCAAGTAGCCGCCGGAAACGCCTCAATCTGTCCTCCCAACCAAGTGCCCGTTTGCACGGTAGCGCGTGATGCCATCTGTGAATTCAAACGAGCCAATTGGATGGACTTTTTCGCTGGCGAGACGTCTACAACAGTCTACAGTTGCAGTAAACTGATGTTGAAAGATGCTACCCCGGATCGTTTGCTGAAGCTCCCGTCATTGGCCTTTGACGGAATCGCCATGCTGCTACTACAGGACTGCCACATGTCGACGGAAGCGTTTTTGGGGTTGGGCACGAGGGTTTCGGCTTTAAGAAGCTTGAAAGTTACCATAACGGATAACAGGCCGGCGGGGTGGGGCCTCGACGCGGTGTTTGCTGCCTTTCCATCGTTGACGTCGCTGTGGATAGATGCTCATCTGAAGTCCGGGTGGATCGAGGACATCCGGAACATGCCAGCCTCGTTGAGAAGCTTTACGCTTTGTGGGCCAGCGTTTACCATGACAAGGGTGACTGCACCGTCCCTTCATGCGGTGCTAACGGTGAGTGAATTTGTACGACGGATCCAGCGCCATCCGAAAACACTTTTTGCAAAATAAGAATAAGAATGCCATGACAGATCTGCACAAGATAGGGAAAACTAACACTGCACTTCTGTAACTCATTGGCTTCTGCACTTAGAGAACCAAGCGTTTAACAATGCCCTCCGAAATCAACCAAAACCGGCGGTTTTGCAAAAAATTTAAAAAAAAGTAATGTTGTAGGTGGTAAACTTTGGGTTTTACCAAAACCCGTTTTGTATTTCGACAACTGCACTTTCTGTCAAAGCCAAAACGTTGCCGATAGGGTAGTGAATCCAGCGCCCACACTTCTTCCCAAGGAAGTTCAACGGTTGGCGAGAATTTGCACGCTAAACTTCCAAATTTTGGCTTTTTGGAAATCAGAATCCTGTCCAACAAACACTCACTATGATGCCGTGGACCGATTCGGCTGAAATTTGCCCAAGATATCAGTGAATGACAGGTGGGCCTTCCATTTTGGAATTTTGCCTTTTGAATTCCGTTATGACCGGTTCAAAATTAAAAAAAGTGAAAGCACGCATTTTGCCCAGGAATTCCGAAGCCTAAATTTTGGGGGTACTCTTTTCCCGGCTATCTGGAGTCTCTAAATTTTTTGAGCTTAAACTAGATTGAAATTCAAGGGTTTTACCATAGGCGATTTTTCATTACTGTATTTTAACGCGTGTGGCATTGATTTGAATTCAGCTAAACGGGGATTTGGTGATACCGACATCGGACTCCAGATTCCTGAATACTCATTTTGATGTCAATTCTCGGGGGATGGAAGGTGGGGGGTCGGATCGGCGGGCGAGGCACGCTTATTAGCTGTTGTCACCGGGGGCACGTGTCATCACGGTTGACCCCTCGAGGCGGCTTGGCCATATGCGGTTGTTGGGAGATCCCCGCAAACTACCGCCCTAGTTCTGACCGTAAACTATGCCATCTAGCGATTGTTCCTTGAAAGGTAATGTTTTTTTTTGATACTGCCGCCGATGTTTTCAGCAAAACTCCAACCTTTCTATTACACTCCAATGCAACAACAAGGACAACAAGCTGCAAACGCTTAGAGATACCCTCGACAACTTCTTCGTGGATTTCATATTCGACGAGGACAACTACGACGATTCTTTACTGAATCTGGTTTACTTACTATTCAAACGTATTCTACGTCGTATCACAAAATATTGGAATGATTTTTTTAATTACACATTTATGGTCTGTTTTGTTATTTAACCACTTTTTCTGACCTCAAAGTTTTTTGTTAATTGTTTTTCGATTGTTTTTCTCTCATTGTTTTGGACCTTTTTTTTAAAGTTTGTAGACACTGCCACTTTGCGATGTTCGGCAAAATAAAAAGACTGTTTAACTTCGTTTCATTCTGATCGAATCGATGCACCGAATTCGAAGCCCGCCGACGAAGTGCCTATATTTTCCTTGTTGCTGCGATCTGGTGACCGTTTCGTGTCAGTGGGTGAATGTGACGTTGGAGTCGATGCCAGGTTGGCGAGATTCGTTGGCAATCGTCTATTTCGAGAGAGATTGACGCGGCGTCGAACGGGTGTCAATCTAAACTGCTTATTTTATTAGTTGCCATTTCAAAATGTGTAAAAACGAAATGGCTTCAGTTTCCAATTCCTTATCCATGGCATTATTTACAGTTCTGGCATTAGCGTGCATTTTTTCGTTGTTTATTGTTCAAAGTTTAACAAAAATAGACATCACAGGCCTTATAGCGCATCATAACCACAACCAAAGCTAATGTTATGATCAAAAAAATTTTCCCAAGTTCACCCCAAGATAATGAAATCCCCACCCCAAACTGGCAACGCTTCGTCATTTGGGCAAAAAACCTTTATAGTTTTAACCAAATTCGATCAAAAAAGTGATCAAGTTTCAATTACAATTCTTACCGATGCGCTTCTTTTAAAACCAGTTTTTTTCATCGGATCAAATCAAATCAATCGTGCTCGAGGCCAAGGATCGAAATACGCGAAGATACACATCGAAATCCAGGTTTTTTTGATCTGTATCAATCAACACCACCACTTTTTTGTGTTTATTGAACATGAGCAAGACGAACGCTTTTCTCAGTGACTAATAATGGAAAATATGGCTATTTTTCGAAACGTCCTTGCTGCTGTATTTCATTGTTTCCATTTGACCTGATTGGCGAGCAAAGCGTTTCGCCGTTCTGCTAACATTGTGCCAAAATAGTGAGCCCAGCTTATATTTAGAAGAGGTTCAGACAGACCCGAGCTTCACAAGGACATGCTCAATCTCGGTGTCTGTGTTCCTGGATGGTGCTGTGAGGCCGCGGCGGGATGTTCGAGAAAGGGAGGCGTTTTCCTTGTAACATGTACAATGTACGGCTATCACGGGTCGCCGCGACCGCCAAAAATGCGAGCGTTTGAAATTTGCATGCTCGCTGTGGGGTTCGAGGCAAGTCGCGTGCTCTTTGATTTTTTTCGAAATTAAGCAGCGGTTTTTTGAATGGCAAAAATGTAATTGTGGGTGAACCCGGCTGAAACTCAGGATTGTGCATCTTCATACTCACAGACAGGTCTTGTGAAAAAATGAAGGCTATCCCTTCAGCGCCGGTCTTAAGTAAAGCATTAACAGCACTTTTTCAGCTTAAAAGTGATCATTTTGAAGGTTTTTTGAA
>KB455536.1:767186-783189 GCA_000341325.1 Panagrellus redivivus | reverse complement strand
TTATCCTGCACAAGCCCCTTCTCCTGCCTACCCCGCCCGCCCAGTCCAAGAATCTTGAAACGTGTGAAGCAAGCTGTCCATCGAAGACGCATCTGTCTTTCGATCACAATATTTGGCCACGCTCCTGGTTATCCCCCTTTTTTGTGTTTGTTTGCGGCCGTCATTGAGCCCTTCCATCACATTACATTTTCGACCCCTCTCCATCGACCCTTTTCGTCGACACTAATCGTTTTCGATGATTGAAACAATCCAATTCGATGCTTCATTAAAGGGGTTAGGCGATTATTGAAGCTTTTTACAGGCGGCCGGGGGAAAAGGCTACAAAGCTTGGTGGTCAGGACATGCATCTAGAAGGAGGCAACCGTTTTCAATGTTTATGACGACGACTATGACTTTTTGATTTCCCGATTGACCGGAAAGGTTGTAGCTGGAAATCGGCGGATTATTTTGTAGTGACAGGTTGACAGCTACATGGGGAATTGGAATTTTGAAAAAAAAACCTTTTCAGTTTTTGAAAGGTTAACTGGACGACATTTCTTGTACGCCATTTAAGTTCTGTGGCATCGATTCCGCGTTTCCTCAATCTCGAGACCAATTTAACCTTTGTCATTTCATTTAAATTGATGACATCCCTCTGCGCGGACCATCTAATCGTGCACCACCTGCTGTTTGACCAACACTTTGGTCCATTTCACACGGAATGCATTCAAGTTCACGCTACTTTGAATTGACGTGAACTTTTCTGATGTTAGAAATGCCAATTTTGAATACCGTGATCACTTATTAACAGTTTTTTAAAGTTATATAACTGTTTTAATGTTGTTAAAAACAAAGAACCTGCCACAGTTTACTACCATTCACCCACCCAGACCCCCAAATCACATCAAAAAACCCGACCCAAAGGCCAAATATCAAAAAATCTCCTCTCACAGAAGCAGCACAACCTCGCACGGATGTCCCTATACGTTAGTAACAACCTTGTTGGGGTTCGTCGGATGACGAGTTTTGCTCCATGTGACGACAGCCAGCTTTGGTCCATTGTCTGCGCACTTGAGTATCTTCGCCCCATCCTTGGACGGCGTCGCCACGTTGTTGCCAAACGGAAGGAACGAAAGGAAGCGCGTTTCCGAGTACATTCATCCGCGCAGGGGGAAGCAGCATAGCATGCCCTTGGGTATGATGATCCCAATTCGCAAACAAGTCGTCCACTCACTTGTCCCTCTTCCAGAATTGGTAGGCCGAACAACCTTGTTTAGGCGTAGACATCTGTCTTTAAGGACGTCTTTTGCTTTCTTTGCATAGGTATTGTTGTTGGAATTTTAGTGAAATTCTTAAATTTAACAAATTCCAAACCCTGTTCAATCCGCAGTTTACAACACTTCCGAAAAACACCCCCTTCCCGATCAATCACATCCCTGAGGTCATCCCCCTACCAAAACCGAGATTTATCCGATATTTTGAATTTCGATCGGAGGCAGCCTCCAACTTTTCCTCACATTTCACGTCTGAAGAGCATGGGGCGTCGGCTCGATGAGAGATGGATTGCCGTTCAGGCGTCATCTAACGTGTCTTGAGTGTCTGTCTCCACGCAACAACAAGAGGCAGTTCTCAATTTCTCGCGGCTCTTCGCAGGAGCCCCGTTTCGATTACTAATTATTGTACGAATTGGCGGTCCGAACACTTGCGCGAGATCTTTTTATTGTTTTTCGAGCACTTTTTGTGGGTTTCCTACGGATTTCGAAAACGTCAGTTTATTTTATAATGGTGTTTTGATGTTTTGACATGAATTGGAGTCAAAACAGTTTTTACTTTTTTCCAGATCGTTGACAATTGCGTGTTTTTTGTTATTTATGGGCGGGTTGACTTTAACTTTCTGATTCGCATATCAAATACTTATCAGTTTAAATCTTACAGTAACACGATCAGGCTCCACGCTGCTGGCCAATGAGCAGCCATGCCGGGGCCACGAGCTACACCGGAGGCGCGACAGAGTCCGTGGCTTCGTCTTCGACACGGCATAATTGGATTCTGTTGAATAAGCATGAGAGTATCTCCAGAAAGCCGACTAATCAGTGAGTACATAGACCATTAACATCAGTTTTCAGTATCAAATTTCAGACGCGTGATCCTGCACAAGCCCCTTCTCCTGCCCTCCCCCAGCTCGTCGCCCATCCCCTTCCGTTCCCAACCCGCCAGAGACGCCCTCAAGCGCATTTCCTCCATCAACCGCCTGAACGACCGAATTCGGCGTCGTCTCCAGCTCCAGAATGCCATCTCCGACTCGTCTCCTTCCGTCTCCGAGGAAGCCACCACGGCAACCATCACCCTCGAGGACGACCGTGATCGCCCACCGCCCACGCCCCTTTCTCGTGGTCTCAGCGAGGCTTCCCGTCTCCGTGCCAATCGCGTCATCGACGATTCCTTCCGCTTCATCTCCGACGAACCATCCCTAACCAACGTGAATACCATGACCCCAGGCGCGAAGAAACGCCTCATCCAACACTCGCTAACGACCCTCCATCAGATGTCTCCGCCCCCGAGGCCGCCCTCATCCTCGGCCGCGGCAGCTTTAAAACGAGCAAGAACTGATCCACTGGGCTCGAGACCGTCACGTGGACGCAGTGATGCGACTGATAGCTCATCTTCATCTTCACCGTCGTCGAGCCAGAGCAGCCTTGGACCCTCCACATCGAGGGGCGCACCAACAGCCACGACCACCACCGATTCAAGGGCCAAGCTCAGTCAAACGGGCTTGGTTCACACCATCCCGATCAAGATGGACGTGAATCGTCGACGCGCCGAATCCCTGGATAGTGGCAGTGATCGGGTCGGAGGTGGGGTTGGTGGGAATGGCGGGAGTGAACATGATCCGTGAGTTTTTGATTCGTACATATTCACAGTTTTATAAGTTTCGAAAAGTCTAAACTCAAATCCAATCCAATTGACGTCTGAAGGTCAGCCATCCATCTCCTAACGACCATTAAAGGTTAAATTGTTGGTTGCTAATTGGTCAAATGCGTGAAATGACCTCTTTTTCATGATAATTTTTTGTATCGTATTCAGTTTCAATTGTAAAAGCGTTCAAAGCGTAACATTTTTTGATTGCTTTTTCTTGTGTATTGATCGAAGTTTCGACCAACCAAACAGTTTTCGAATAGAATTCAAGTCAAATCCAAAAAATTTGTTTTCGATTGCCGTTTTCATTGAAACTTTTCACTTCGAATCACTTTTGACTTTCATTCCTGTCCACTTCCAAGTGCTATTGGGAAGTCGATTGAAAACATCGATGTCCATCTTGACCTCATTTTACTGCAGGCTGTCAGAGCACAGTTTTAAAACTAAATTTCAGCCACCCCACCCCGATGACAATCTCAGAATGGCAAACTCCAGCCCTATCCCGACGGCCGTCTGTCGGCATGCATTTCCATGAATCTAGCAGCTCCAGAATCCAAGAAGCGCCACCGCCCACGCCTGGACATATTCACCGTCGTGAACAGAGCTTTAATGAAGCCAGACTACCTCCTCCTGATTACCTCACTTCGCCGGCTCCTGAAAAGCGCCGTCCAAGGTCTGTTCGTCGGATTCCGAGAAAAACGCCATCCCTACTCCGTCGAGATTCCTATTTCTACCGAAAATGTGATATTTGCTTCAATCAAGGTGGATTGTCGTGCCCAGCCTGTGGGAATGGATTCAATGGACGTGGATTTGGAGGGCCTCCAATGGCAGGACGGTATAACTATCTGCTTCAATCCAGACAGCAGCCACGGAGACAGCTTTCACGACATCTCGACGCTGATTGGATCACTAATCGACGCCTACGGCCGATGAATGGTGGAATAGTGAGAAAAGCCAGTCGAGTGCCATCGAATTTGCAGCACAGATTCACGGCCGGACCGCCTCCGGTTACGATAGAGCCGTATTTCGATGAGGCCGATGAAGACGCCAACGATGAAACGTCAGCATCTGGATTGGCGGATGAGATGGAGCCAGGAATTGCGACGACATCGGCATCGACGAAAATGCAGGGATATTGGAGTAGGACGATTCCGCCCAGGGCACCGGTAGCTGCGAATGTGCCTGGCTGGGGCGGAATCGGCGGATATGGTGGATATGCGTCGAGTACGTCGCCACGGAGGCATATTTCGGAGCGGGCACTGAATGTGGAGGCTTTGCAGAGGCATCCGAGTTATTTGGGGTATCGACGAGGTGAGATCATATCCAGCTTTTTTACACATTTTTCTTGAACATCAAAAACAGTTTGTTTTTAAAATGCACGCGTCAAGGTTGCAGCTTGCGTGCAGCATTATGGCATGTTGCACGCAACAAAACTGCACGTTGCATGCACTAAAAGTACATTTTCTACGCAGTATCTTTGAAATTGTCGTTAAGACTCTTTTGCAACCTCCAATCGTGAAGGAAATGTACAGTTTACAATCCATTTTATCTTCCAGGCCCCCACATCCCGCTCTCCTACCACCAGCTCCAACAACTCTCCTCGCCCACCCCCGCATCTCGCCAATCCACCGTAATCTGGCCCGCCAACGCCGGCCCAGCCTGGAAATCCATCGACAGACGCCCTCGGGCATCGCCAGTCTTCCGCTACGGGAAACCCCTTCCAAAATGGCTCTACGACTACGACGCCTATGCCGAAGAACAACGGACCAAAGAGATCGAGCGTCGCCGACGAAAAGTCATCGCGATCATCCTGATCTTCCTGTTTTTCGCTCTGATTGTCGCTGCTGGCGTCGTTCTCGCTGCCGTTCACTAGAATTCAGGTGAACAATCGTCTTTCAAAGTTGTTATTGTTGTTTTCGGTGGTAAACAACTGAAACTTTTCTGCGAAGAGTTTTTGTTGTTGTTTTCATGTGCTTTCAAGATTATTTTTCGAATTCAAACCAGATTTATCAGAGAGGACTGCCATGTTTCAATATATTTATTAATAAAGCTTTATTTAATATCCAAAAAAAACAGTTTTATAACGGCACAGCATAATCCTTCTCATAATTATTCGCCTTTGTGATAAACGACGGCATCAGCACACCGTAATCCTTCTTCCCTTGTTCATCGTGCGTGCATTCCCCAGATTCAGACAACTCGGTACAGCAGCAAACGACAAAAACTGAAGTTACATCTGTTTCGCCCTTATCGTTGTCTTTAAGATCGTCTTTTTGATTCGTCGCGAAGCAGTCGTAGGTGTCATCGAGGTACCATTCTGGGACACGTTTAGTTTCCTCGTATCGCTTTGATCTTCGCGCCGCTGAGATGAGTAGGCATGTTCGGAGGGCTTTTATAAGTCCTGGTTTGCCGTCGGAATCATCGACGATTTCGGGGATTCGGGAAATGCAGCCGGCTTGGAACTGTAACGTTAACTTTCGAAACCGTCGGGGGCAGTTTAAAACCAACCTCAGTCGAAACCCGATTACTAATAGAAGATTCCGTCCAGAAGCAACCCATCGGCAATGTGCACGATTCCGATTTTTGGGTATTGAGCGACGATAGACAATGTGTTTTGCGTAGATTTTTGTACTTTTTGTAGCCGGGGGAGGTTTTGACGACTTCGTTTTGGACTGAAACACTCTCAAAGTTCAGGAAAACAGTTTTAACGCACAAAAAACTCACAAATGCCCCGAATCTTATCCTGCATGTCAAAAAGCAGTTGCCGTGGACCCGCCGTTTCCCGTTCCAACGCCATGGAGCAACAGTAGTGTTGTTTCTTTGCATTGATGTCACAAAGCGGTTTCAATCGATCATCGGCACTGGCTTTGTTGTATAAATCGAAGCAACTGTGACTGTAGCCGGATTCTATGCTTGCCTACCAATGATAAAACAGTTGAAACAGTTTTACATTTTTAAAACTTCAAACAAACTCACCACCCCCGAATCGATATTAAAAACTGCCGTCAAATCAGGGACACTTCCTTCAATTTGATTAATTACCGCATAACAAAAGATGTACTTTTCTGTAAGTATCATTTCACCGGCATCGATGATTCGAGTCAGGTCAGAATATTCATCAAAGCGCTGTGATTTGAGATCTAAACGTTAAGACCTGCAGTTTTAAACAGAAACAACCCCCAAAACCCACGTAAACACTTTGGCATTTGTGCATCCACCGTCGTCTTGTAGTACTTCTCAATGTTGGCCTTCATCTCCACGTCACAAAATGCTTCTCCATCCTTTTTAACATGGTTGAATAACAGTCCCTTACACGTGCAAATGACGATAGGACGAGGGATTTTTGTGGCGTCCATCGTGTAGACATCATTTGCACACTTTTCGACTGCTACCGGCATGATTAGAGCGGCGACGACGGTGCAGCCTTCGGTCCGATATGCTCTGAACAAACAAAAGCGATCACTGCAAAGGCCCAGTTTAAAAGATACCTATAATCAACATCCCGAAGTAGATTCATATTGTTGTTCGTCTGCAGATCGACAGTTTTCTTCAATGAAGGGTCATACTGGACCGGGCATAGAACTTGTTCATCGTTGCCAAAGATGGTGTAGTTCTTTGTGAATAAGAAGCTGTAGAGCATTAGTTGATCGCATACCTTGTTCTGTAACGGATATACTCTTTTGTTTCTTACAGTTTTTAATCAAACCAACTTCTCTAATCTCCTTCAACCGCTCAAACGCCTTGACAGCAGTAAAATCGATATTACACAGATCGGCATTTCGGCAGCAACACTTAATATTGACCATAGTTTCTTCAACTTTTATTGTCGGGCAGATGGTTTTCCGTAGCGTGCATAGAGGTTCACCATTTTTGAGGGTACTACAGCTGTTGTCGTCGACGCCGGTAACGACATGCTTCATTTTGGAGTAGTTACTAAACGACAGTGCTTGCCTACTTGCTTTTACCAGTTTAAAAAACCCACTCCGTCAAACTGTATTCCCCGACACACTCCTTATGCAGCAGTAGAACCTTCAACTGAGAAGCCGGATACTGCTTTACCTGTGCCGGACTGTAAACTTCCGAGCCATCTGCCTTAATCGTCACACTTAATTCCCCAGTGGCACACACAATCGTCGGATCTTGATGGATATGGAAGCCACAAGTAGACGGCTCTTTCTGGCAACAACAAAGTGTGCCGTAATAGTTTTGATTCGCCATGACGTAGCAGGAGTCATCCTTGGTTTTGTCTCTGTACATGTCGCAGAACCATTTATGGCCGTTTTCGGTTTTTTGGTAGAAAATTGCGAGAACAGAGTCTTGGTGATTGCCTTGTTGGAACACTTTCGTCTGATTGATCCGATTCACTGATAGTGGTCCGGCATAGATATCAACATCGGCCTGCATAAGGCGGTTATTGAGGTAAGCGCCGGTGTTTGTCGCGGAAATGAAGGTAAAACACGTGACTTCGAGGTTGTCTATTTTGATTGGGTCCTGGAAACTTCATAGTTATGATATAATGGTTTTGGCAGTTTAGCAAACTAATACCGTAATGAAACCATCCTCATCCAAACAATGCCCCGGATTAGCATTACTAGCATCTGGAATGTATTGCTTGTCACCCAAAACCCGTGGCGGCGTGTTGATAATGTAATTTAGAATAAGTTTTTCTAACGCTTCTTCCCGCTTGGTTGGTGCTATCTGCGTCAGCGTGCAAAAGACGAATACATCCATGACTTTGTAGATTTTATCTCTGAAATTTTATCGATTTAGCAGTTTTCAACAGTTTCAACAAACCCAGTAAACACAATAACCCCATGCCGATAAACATCCGCCGTTACAGATGAACAAACTCGACCTGCTTCTGTCAACTGATTCAAATCCGGAAAATTCTGCCCATCCAAAAGTTCAAATTCGTGCTTATCATGGCATGTGTTGATTCCGTAGACGTAAACTGTGGAACCGCGTTTATGTCTACTTGGAGGTTGATGGACAATTGTGGATAGTTGGGAGTTGGATTTTTGAAGGATGCAGTCTAAAATGTCTTGACGATGACAAACAGTTTTTATTATGATATAATAGCCTACCTTCATCGCACTGATCTTCTGTTAAGCAATTCAAAACAAATGCAAACAGTAGAAGCCTTTTCAAGATCCTCGTCATCGCTTCGAAAAAATCTGGTGAGAATCGTAACTTTGCATGAAGCAGCCAAAAATCACAAAAAAAGCTTTTTTACATTACAAAAATTTGCATTCTCCACTTTTCAATACAGTCACAAAATATCAGATCAGTTACCCATACAATAACAGTCCCTTTTCCAGTAATTCGAGCGATTTCCCTCTTTCGACGATGTCTGCCGAAAAACCGACAACCCCGCCCCGATCGCCCGCTTCTTCTGATGACGAATCTGAGCCGTATTCCGATAGCAGTGAAACTTCTGTCCGGACATTGACGACGACAAAAACTGAGAAATCGGCGTCGGCAGAGTCCTCTGGAACGCGGGTTTCGCTGTCCGGGCTGTCCATCGCGTCTTCGAAATCGGCAGAATCGACGGCTTCAGGCGTTTCGAGTTGCAGCAAGTCTTCAAAATCGACTTCGGCACGAATGTCTTCCACGGAAAGTGAGGGGTCGGATTCTGCGGGGCCGATTACGGTTGATGATGATTATCGGGCGCATTTGACGAATGTCAATAATGGGAGCGGACTTGGGGTTAGATTGAGAGTACTTGATCCCAGTTTTTTAATTATAATTACTTCAGCTCCATTACGGTGAACAGTTATCCGATGACATCCTGAACACTTTCGTCGATAAGGTCCAATCAGCGGCGCCGGAGTATCTGGAAGGGTGTTTAGCCGTCCAAGCTGTGCAGGTATGTTCAATCCGCCTACATGTCAGTTTTAAAGACAACAAATTTCAGCTGATCCCCGAAGAGATGCCAAAACTCATCCCCGGCAAGCATCGAATCCTGCAAATAATCCTCGATAGTCATCGGAAGCATTTCATTCTTGCGGAGTGGCTTCCGACTGATAAGCATCGTGGAGTTGGCATTTATGATTCTTTGGCGAAGAAGTGGGATGATTTTGAGGCGATTGTATGTTTTTTTTGTTTTTATTGGTAATGAGGTCAGTTTATTTCAGCTCAACAACTCCTGCAAATCCCAATTCAAGCGTTTGTTCGGCCATCTCTACCCCGAAGACAACAATATCAGGCTGCGTTTCGAGGCCTTCCAAGAAGGCCAGGACGACAATTGGTCCTGTGGGCTACGAACGGCGGCCCTGTTTGCTGTTAAGGTGTTTTATCGGTAAGTTTAAGTAAAACGCCTCTGAAATACATTCAGTTTTGTTTAGAAAACCCTTCCGCGTTGGTGACGTATCCTTCAACCTCCGTGTCTTCCATGATGTCCTTCAAAGTGTGGTCGAAACGAAGCACCAAATAACGGAGGCTGATTTGCGGATTGATGATTGGTTCAAGTAAGCACTTACTATCACTCGTTTATGACAGTTTATGCTTTATATTTCAGACTACTCCCGCCTCGGAAGCTCCACTACGTCATCTTCACCTTCAACAGGGCCAATGGCGACATCAACGCTGTCAAACAAAACTTCCAACCCGAATGGGATAGCAGCTTTGTTGATGGCGATGCCGAACCAGCTCCAATCATTGCAAATGCTGAAACAGTGCTCAGCAGTGCTGTGGAGAAAATGACGCTCAAAGACACTGAAGAAGAGATTCCTGTGGCTGCCGTTGAAGCCAAAACGAGCAGTGATTCGGATTGTCATTCGGAAAGGAGCGATGAGGAGGAGGAAGAAGAATAACAATCTTTAGATTTTCTTAATTATTATTTAGTTAGAGTTTACTACATTTAACATTCAACAAATTATATTTACGAACGATAAACAGTTTTTATCGATTACTATGTGCAATAATGTACATAGCATTTTTCTGTGCAGTTTACATTACTTTATTATCCGTTCTGTGTTTAGCACATATATATGGTAAAACTGGCATTGCAGTTTTGCTCGAACCCCAAAGAGATTTGACTAAAGATACGCGAAAAGTTGAAGCTTTGCATTGTCATTCCGCGCAAGTTTGATGTGCGCAGCCACTGTGCCACCCGAATTTAGGACCCAAATGCCATTCTCGCCCTTTCTTTCTTTTTTCCTTTTTCTTCTACATGTCAGTTTATGCAAATATATATTGGATTAGTGATGCCTTTTTCCATCATCGAACTATACTTCAGTTTATATTTTCGAAAATTCCAATACATCACCCAAAAGGCCTCAATTATCCCCCTCAAACAGACCATTCACTTTCCCGGCAGGTAATCCCCCTCTTTGTCCATTTTCAAAATGAAAATGCCGCAATGCTGTTTCTTTCGCTTCACATCCATTCCAGTCCATTCCATAGTCGAAGCATGTCGAAAGGCCCCCCTTCGGCTAACACACCTGCGCCCCCGCCATGGCACGGCACCGCTGCCGACAGCTACTACAACGCGTGCGCCGCTACCGACATCCGCACAACAGCCAGCCAGCGGGTCTGCGGTCCCATGTTGCCAAGGCGACAATGCTAGCCTTGCTCCCGAGAATGGCATTTTCTCGGTTTTCTCGCAAGAAACAGCCCGTAATAATGCGGTTCTTCGTTTATTGGAGGCGGAAAAGGTTTTCCTATTTTAGAGCTTGTCCACTCTAGCGACCACTCTAGGGATTAGGATAGGGTTCAGCGGTTCTGATTCTCCCTGTAATTCTACATACTGTTTTCATTGTACAATTTGACCGCCGGAAGTGCAGATCAGCAGTCTAGTCAGTCCCATCTGGCCGGTGGCGACCATTTCCATGTTAACATGCACCCATTCGACCGTGCCTTGAAACGTTTTGCTTCTCCCCTTCGGCTCTCGACTACAAATTAGTCTTTCCCCACGGCTTTATGTTGCTTTAGCCCCCCTCATGCAAACCGGCATGCCCTAAAAACTTGTTATAGTTTTCGGTCTGTGCCCCTGTGGGCCTGAGACTGAGTGCCATTGTCGAAATGTAAAATGTCGATGCAATAGGCACCCTGCTGAGTGCCCTCACAATGTTTTATGATGCGTTTGACTTTTGGCTTTATTAAAGTACCGTGGTCTGTTGATTTTACTTTTTTTAACGACATACCTTTCAGCACCCAGTTTTCAACTGCTGCCAATTCGCTATGCGTGAAATTGTTCACATCCAAGCCGGTCAATGCGGCAATCAAATCGGCGCCAAATTCTGGGAAGTCATCTCCGACGAGCATGGCATCGAGCCATCTGGCGCCTACAATGGCGATTCTGATTTGCAATTGGAGCGCATCAACGTCTACTACAATGAAGCCAGTGGCGGAAAGTACGTTCCTCGTGCCGTTCTTGTCGATTTGGAACCAGGGACCATGGATAGTGTCCGCGCCGGCCCGTATGGACAGCTTTTCCGTCCGGACAACTTCGTCTTCGGCCAATCTGGCGCCGGTAATAACTGGGCCAAGGGGCATTACACCGAAGGTGCCGAACTTGTCGACAATGTCCTCGATGTCGTCCGTAAAGAGGCCGAAAACTGTGATTGCCTTCAGGGCTTCCAGATGACCCACTCTCTCGGTGGTGGCACCGGGTCTGGCATGGGCACGCTTCTGATCTCTAAGATCCGTGAAGAGTACCCGGACCGTATTATGAACACGTACTCTGTCGTGCCATCCCCAAAAGTGTCCGATACTGTAGTCGAGCCATACAATGCCACTTTATCCGTCCATCAGCTGGTCGAAAACACGGATGAAACCTTCTGCATCGACAATGAAGCCCTCTACGACATCTGCTTCCGCACCTTGAAGCTGACCACGCCGACTTATGGCGATCTCAACCATCTCGTTTCGATGACGATGTCTGGTGTTACGACTTGCCTTCGCTTCCCAGGTCAGTTGAACGCCGATTTGCGTAAATTGGCCGTCAACATGGTGCCCTTTCCTCGACTCCACTTCTTCATGCCCGGCTTTGCTCCTCTAACATCCCGTGGCAGCCAGCAATACCGTGCCCTCACCGTGCCCGAGCTGACCCAGCAAATGTTCGATGCCAAAAACATGATGGCCGCCTGTGATCCGCGCCATGGCCGTTATCTCACCGTGGCTGCCATTTTCCGTGGCCGCATGTCCATGAAAGAAGTCGATGAACAGATGCTCAATGTTCAGAACAAAAACTCGTCGTATTTCGTCGAATGGATCCCCAACAATGTCAAGACAGCTGTCTGCGATATCCCGCCTCGAGGTGTCAAGATGGCCGCCACCTTCATCGGCAACAGCACTGCCATTCAGGAGCTGTTTAAGCGAATCAGTGAACAATTCACTTGTAAGTTATTTTCGCGGCGAACCGAAGATGCAGTTTAATAAAACCACAAATTCTAGCCATGTTCCGCCGCAAAGCCTTCCTCCACTGGTACACCGGTGAAGGCATGGACGAAATGGAGTTCACCGAAGCAGAATCGAACATGAATGACCTGGTGAGCGAGTACCAGCAGTACCAGGATGCCACTGCCGATGACGACAATGAGTATGACGAGGAAGGGCACGATGTTGAAGAGGAGGAATGAACACTGCTGTACTTTCATAATGGCATTTTTAATTATTTTTGTTTAGTTATCGCACCTTTTTTAACCTATATGTGCGTCCAGTTTTTTATCCGTTAAAAGTATTCTCCAACAATCCAAAACAATGTCAACGACTTTTCTTTTTTATTAACATGGTTTTTCAAAATAAATAAAAGAAAATTCAAAATATTAGCAAGTCATGAAGACGCCAAATACATGTTTTTATTATGTTTGTGGAAACTATTATATGTTTTGTTCGAGAATGCCGCATAATAAGACAGAAGCAGTTTATTCTCTGATCAGTAATCCATGCCATCCATTGGCAAGCTTCGACGGATGGGACGCCATGGACGCATGTTTCGAAGCGACGTTTCACCGACTAATGGAAATCGGAAGGACTGAAATCACAAAATCCCCACATCATCTGCAGTTTTTTGAATAAAAGAAAAAAACAAAATTTAAAATCTTTGGCCACGAAAAGCGTTGTTTTTGTACAACAGCTTCTTTGATCTAGTTAATCTTAACTTATGGTTAATCTGATAAGGATTAAAGCAAGTAAAAACAAGAAAAGCCAACTCACTGGGGACGGACGCCGATATTGACTCATGTAAGGACGCAAGTTTCGGCCCGACATTTGCGCATCCACATTGACAAATACCAGTAAGACGGCAAAGAACACAGCAAAGATGGCTTTGACGGGGGTCATTTTGGCTGGAATACGGTAATTAGTGCTAGGTTTCGGTTAAGGCAGTCTCATTAAATCGTTGCAGTTTAATAAGATGGACAGAAACTTGAAATAAACATTGATTTACATTTATACTTATTACTGTGGCTTGGGTTACACGTACATACAATCTCTCGTTGATTCAGTTTTAAACAAAAGAAAAGAGATAATCGAAAACAACTACCCCCAAAACTCCAAAATCCACCCCATCTGACAAAGCCCAAGTCCAACAAACAAGTTGACCCGAGCCTTCTGGCGAAGAATGTTTTAATCACGATTGGGACCGCTGGGGGCCGACCCTTCGGTCATCAATCCCCGTCGGCTTCTCGGGCGTGTCAACGTTGACGCCGACGCGAAACCCAATTCCCTCAGTGGTCGTTACTCTTGAAGTACGATGTCGTTTCTTTATATAGACGACATCGTTTTATGGTGGACCAAACAGGCGCTAGTTTTTACGCCGAAATCAGGCTACACCGTTCCAACCTTTCGGGAACACCAATTGAAAGCTTATTCAAAAACGAGAAACCACGGAAAACGTCCAATTTACGTGAAAACTAACATTTACCGCAGTTAAATTAGGACTTTACATTCGCGTAAAAAGGGGGTACGTCATGCTTGCTGCCTGAAATATAAACACGATGACACCGTAGAGAATTAGAAAAAGGGTCGAGCTGACTGCTTTAGTGTCATGTGAAATAATAATCATTTTGAAAGAAGATGGCACAAAGGGGGATTGGAACGGAAAACAACAATAGCTGTGGGAACGTGGTATTTTGTAGAGGGGTATACAATTATAAAATTAATGGTAAATGGTCAAAACAAATGGATTAGAATGCCAATGAAATTGGATTTTTTGAAATTACTGTTTTACCACGTTGTAGTAGCAGTTTTTTTATTGACACAAAACTATTAAAAATGCGAAGTGTCTTAATGGTGCCAAATTCAAAGGAAATCATGAATTTACCAGTTTTAAGTTACGTTCGAGGTTTACTGTGATATTTGATCAACGTAGAAGCACTACGACCCTTAACGAGTATGACTTTGATAGGTCTGCTTCATCGTTAAAGCTAGATGATGATGAGCAGCTGCTTTCCCTGATGATGACGTTGTCAGATCCCGATAATGACGAATGGCTTGAACTCGAACTCGAACCAGTTTCTGATGCAGTTCGTGGTTTACCGTGATAATTAATCAGCGTGAAAGCACTACGACCCTTGACGAGTCTGACTTCGGTGATTTCCTGGAGGAAGTCGACTAGCTTCTGGAATCGCGACGTGCCAACGATGCCTTCGATGGCAAAGAACACGGCAAAGATGGCTTTGACGTTGCTCATTTTGGCTGGAATACGGTAATTAGAGGTAACGATGTCTCTGAAACAGTTTATTCCCATAACTACTTATGCGTCCCCATTGACAATAATCAGTGAAACGGCAAAGAACACTGAGAAAAAGTTTGGCGCATGGGTTTGCTAATCTAAATTACGCGCCTTGTAGACGTTTTGCGTTACAACATTGTAGTTCTTGTAATGGATAAAAATGTGACAATTTTATCCATCCTAACGGAGCCCCTATGCGTGTCTCCGCACATTACCCGCGGTAACGAAATTGTAAGCAAATGTTTAATTTTATGCTGCTTCATCTTACTTTGTTCGCTTGTTTACTGCATTGTATAACACAGCAGATAAGTAATTTCATTTATTACAAAACAAGAAAGTGCAAATATTGTTTACAATTAGATTGATAACCAGATTTAAAAAAATACAGTAAATCAACAAGTGCAGAAGATGGCACGAAGTGCAAAGTTCAAAAAGTATATCAAGACAGAGAAACATTGAAAAAAGTGCATGTGCTTATGGCAGGTCGGTAGGGGAAATCTGGTTGCAACTGGCCAATAGACAAATTTGGAAAGAGGTAATGCTGTGGCTGTTTACGAAAAACAGATTACATTTCCATTCTTTCCTTCACCGCCTGAAGAGCCGCAGATTGTTTCAAGATGTAAGGGTTCTGAAGGAGCTGCAACAGGGGGTATAGCTTTCCAGCAATTTCGTTTCGTAACTCAGGATTGGTTCTCGGAATGCTATTGATCACTTTGAGATGCTCCATCATCTCGGCACGTAGCTTTTGGATTTGAGCCTCTTCGCTTTCCGGGTTCATGTACTTGAACATTTTGCGAACTTCTTCTTGAGCGGGTTTCGGGGTGCTGGATTCACCCGCGCTAGACAACGCATTCTGAGTCGACACCATTGGGAGCGTCTGATTGAGCGGTGCCAAAGGCGCGCGAGCTGGCCTACTGTAAGGGGTTGGACGGCTGCTGCTCTTTCGCTTGTTTCCGGATTTGAATTCCTCTAACATTTGCAGCATTTCCGGAGTGTAGCCAATAACTTCAGGCAGCAACTCTTTCCCTTTGGCATCATGCTGAGGCGGGCCACAGACATGGTTGTGATGAAGGAATACACCCGTAAGTTCCATATCCTTGGTGGCAGGTCTGTAGTGAATCTTCATCCGGGATGCGCATCCAATTGCCTTGTAATTTTTGTGCTGTCGAAAACCCTTGGCTGAAAATAGAAACATGTAAGTGAATCAAAAAAAACAAATTTTAAAAATCACTTACAACGGACACGAGCATGTCCATAATGAACGCATTTAACATTGGCGTGATTGTATTTAAATTTTTCAACAATATCCGGGTAGTCCTTTGACTTAAGCTCTCTTGAGCCATCTTTCTTGTATGCAGTTTGCGTTCTTATTTCAAACGCTTTTAATACCGTACGAAAATGATGGTAGTCGCGGTATCTGGCGCCTTCAAC